>JAPQRN010002171.1:0-10099 GCA_037367275.1 Coranthus polyacanthus | reverse complement strand
GTGTGTGTGTGTGTGTGTGTTCTCGGTTGGGATTTTGACGTGTTTTATGTATTTTTATTGAAATAGCAGGTCTGCCAGTAAATTAGGAAAATACACAGAATGTTAACCCTTACATTCCGTTCATACTCTATACTTTCACAGACCACTCATCTATGTAGATGTGACATTAATTAATTGGTTATTACAGTAATCATTAATTGTTTCAGAGTGTGTATTTTCTTAGGTTTTACACCACTTGTTTATGGAGAAAAAACTTCTACTACCACACAATGTCATGTCCAGAGGTGGCAAAAGTCCACCCATTCTTTACTCCAGTAGACGTCCAGATCCTTGTGTAAAAAGAAGTCCGTGGTAAAAGTAGAAGTACTGATTTTTAACTGCAATAAAAGTGATAAAGTCCAGGCTCTGAGGACATTTCTAGTGGTCATTTGTGTGCAAAGCGAACTAACCTTCTAATGTGTAATTTAGTTTTCAGTATCAGCAACAGAACTTGTTTGATCTTTTGCTCATGATAAATAAGGAAATGATTTCAACTTGAAGCAATAGAGGGAGGAAGGAGAATAAATTATATGACAGCAAGTTTGTTATCCATTTCAGATACTTCAGAATACATCCAAACAGCTGACATGTTGATGCTTGTTGCTGCTGCTCACCGCGTGCATATAATTAATACGTCACCATATAGGCCAGGCTCATCGGCAGAAAGTTTCATATCTGCCAATACTGATATCGAGCCAATAATAATCAAGATTTTGATTTTTTTTTAACCCTTATTAGGGCCTGAGCCATACATCTATATCTATATCTGTATCCATAGCATTACACTAAATGTTTATGCTCAATTTCAACTGTCTAAATATGCGTGAAAACGTGAAAATTGACGGAGACATCAGAAGTGGTGAAAAATTTGATAATTTATAGGGTTTGTACATTAAACTGCAAAAATGGCTCTGTAGCGCCCCCTACAGACCACTGCTCTGAGCTACTTTCACCAATCTGCACGAAATTTGGTACACGTGTATCACACGTAGATCTACAAAAAAGTAATTTGCATAAATGACCTCAACCCAACAGGAAGTCAGCCATTTTGAATTTTGTGGCCATTTTTGGTGATTTGCTCACCTTGTATTTTAACGAACTCCTCCTAGAGTTGTTATTCATTGTCATGTTTTACCTTTTGCTGCACTACTGCAAGCAGGTTGAAGACATCCAACTCAAATTTGGTCAGGAAAGCTGTAAGAAGTTGATGATACAAGGTTGTGTAGGTCATGAGGTTTTGTGCCACATTCAGGGCGGGCTGGCGAATTTTAATGTCTCGCCATGACACACGAAATGGTTATAACTCGGCTGTACATCATCCAATCTGCACCAAACTTCACGTGTATGAGAGTCCCGTCCTGAACGGAACGGCACAATGATATTGACTCTAACACTTAGCGCCACCTCCTGGCAACAGGAACTCATCGCATCATGGCACAAACATCGTCTGATTGATGTGAAATTTGCAGTGTTTTTTACACATGATGTATAGTGACGCGATATATAATTGGTGGGTGGTCTCTAACACCACCTATTGCCAACAGGGTGTAAGGCTAATGGCACAAACATTGCCCGATTAAGCTGAAATTTGCAGTGTGTTCTACACGATATGCAGTGAAGTGACTTGGTGGGTGTTCTCTTGCACTGCATCGTCGACATTGGAAGTGACATTTATGTCAAATTTGCTATGTCCTTGACGATGTTGGACCTGATGATGCCTACGTGCACACGGTGGTAAAACCCCTTGACCGCGGCCCGCCCCGAGTTGTGTGTGTGGGGGGGGGGGGCAAGTTGCAAAAATAAGTGCAAGTTATTTTTGGATTCAATATAGTCTTTCATTATTAATGTCATTTTTGCTTAAATTAACAGAGACAACAGCATGACATAAAACTAACTTGATTTTGTTTTCAATGTCTTGTCCTGTCGCAAATTCAACCCAGAACAGTCTCCATGTTACAACATTTGTAGCACCTGTACCTTATTTTGTGTCTTTTGGGTCACTTAAGTCTTCACATTGAGTCAAATTCTACCTGAACAGTATGTAACTCACCTGGAGCTGGAACTTCATCTTAGAGTGGTTCAGATCCAAGAGGACTTTAAGAGACCTGTGTGGTTTGTGTAGACAGTACACTGCTTCAGTCAGACACTCACCACTCACTGATTTATTTCTTTGCACAGTTTCATTTCACAGCATGAACCAGGTCAGTTAATAAGAGCAGAGCTTTAAATCCAACACACAAACACTCCAACGCACACCCATGTGGAGTTCAAAGGACTCATCCGGTCTGCGAGGGCTGGGCGATACTTCAGGACAGACATTTATCACAGCCTCATTTTAGATCCTGAGAAATAGCAATGTTTTAATATTCATTTTTCTTTAGGGTTTATTTTCTTCACATTCTCAGTTAAACAAAAAAATATTTCAATGGTTTGTTCTTTAACTTAATGTGACTCATGTATATTATAATTTTTTAGACCATAAAGAAGAGTTTAAAAAAACACAAATAACCATCTGGTCCAACTGGTTTTCATATTGTTGCATAAGAACTCAAGATTGTGCTCATTTTCTTTATTTTGATTTAATTGTTGCATAGCATACGCAACTTATGTTCAGTTATGTCTTTGACATCGTTTGTTGTTTTCATCTTGTTACATCTTTTACATTTTCATTGTGTTGTGTCTTTAAGTCATTTTTGCCATTTTCCTCATGTCATGTATTTATGTTGTTTTGTTATTTTCATCTTGTTACATCTTTTTGTCTTGCTACGTCTTTTACATTGTTTTCATCTCATGTATTGTTTTGTCATTTTGTCTTATGTCTTTTTCACTTTTATTCATGTTACATCTTTTAAGATGTTTTCATCTTGTTGCAGCTTTTTCAACATTTTGTCTCATTGCATCTTTTACTTTGTTTTTGTCTTATTGTGTCTTTTTACAGATAATTTAGAACCAGAAACAACCGTCTTCTTTCTTCAACTATCACTCAGGACTAAAAATCAGCCTTTAAACTAAACCAATGATCAGACATTGATCGTGATATTATCTCTATAGACTGATATGAACATTTATATCCTATTCATTCTCATCGCCCAGCCCTACTATCTGTGGGTTTCACAGTTGATTTTGCGTAGTTGCAATGACATAAAACCTCAGTTTGGTCTCAAACAGTGAAATAGACGAGTAGTCAGTGTTGTACAGCAGCAGAACTCAGAATCAAAAACTGTTTTCTTTTCCCGTCAGCCTGTGTGTCGGAGGATTTCAAATCATTGAGTGTGAGAAAGCAGAATAGATGATCACTTAGCTAAAAGTAAACTCTGTCATCACTTCCAGGCTGGTTGCGAATGCATGCCGTGTGGGTCAAATCGACATGTGAGCCCTGGAGACAGAATCCAGGTCCAGAGAGGAGCTGGAGTCATCTCAACCTTCCTTCACCTCCACATGTTAAGTGGCTGCATGTGTAATGAAGCGCGGTTCCCAAATGAGGCTCAGTGAGAGGCAGAGCACCGCCGTCCCTCTGTCTGTCTGTGTGTCTGAGCACGACTTCACTCCAATATCTTGTGGTAGGGGAAGAGGGGCAGGTCTTTAATGAATGCAGGGATGTCCATGATGGACACAGCGGCTGTCATCTTTGGGGAGGCGGAGAGGAAGCACAGTTTGGACACCTCTCCATACGTAGAGCTGCTTAAATCCTCCTCTGTGTCCTTCTGTCCTTCAGGTTTCTTGGCACCGCCCTCCTCATCATTCTCCTCAGCTCCAAAGCCGACCACCTTGGGGAGACAGAGAGGAATGGATTGTGTTTATACATGCCGAGTACAGTTCTGTCCTTTGTACAGTTCAGGAAGACACTGCTTACATGCACGCTGAGTTTGCGGCTGTTCTGTCCTCGGTGCTCCTGGAACCAGGAGACCAGCTCAGCTCTGCTCATCTGTTTCAGAGCATTGATCTGAAAGAACACACACACACACATACACACACATTAGAACTCACTTTATCTTGTGACTTCTTTCATGTTTTTGTCTTGCTATATAGTTTTTAGTATTTTACAACATTTTCCATCTTTTAAAACATTTTCATTTTGTCAGTTGAATCTTGGCTCTTTTTTCTTTACGTTCTTTCATCTTGTTATATCTGTTACATCATCTTTGTCTCGTTGTTTTCTCTTTCCCTGTCTCTTACATTTTCATCTCGGCTCTTTTCAGGTCATTTTTGTTGTTTTACATCTTTTACATTTTCATCTTGATTTGTCTTTACATCATTTTCGTCTTGTTAGGGATTTTACATTGCTTTTCATTTTGTTGCATCTTTAACACCGTTTTGTCTTGTTACATTGTTTTCGTCTTTTACGACACCATTTTCGCCTTGTGTAATTTTGATCACGTCAGCTCGTCTATTGTAACATGTAACATTAGAATGTAATATATGAAACTAGCTTTGAATTTCATGTGAGAGCTAGTTCTACGTACTTCCTCAGGTGATTAGTATCAATATGTAGTATCCCTATAGATGTGAACTTTATTTGCTTTGTGAAATTAATATTTTCTCTCTGTGTATCTGCCTTAATGTCTATGGTTTCTCTACGTCTCATCTTCAGTCTTGTCCTGGACTGAAAAGGAAGTGGACTGAAGTCTTTTGTCTCCTGTTTGTACCTATAGTTCCAGCAGCAACAGGGAGACTTTTAGCAACAAAAAACAAAAAGGTCCAAATGAATCAACTGTGCACTGCCTTCCCCCATTCCTGTCTTTTATGTCGTTTTCATCTTGTTGCATCTTTTACGTTATTTCATCTCCTTCGTCTTTTACAACGAGGCCTCTACTCTACATTTCACATGGCTTTGAGGTCAACATTTATAAACTGTTCCAGAGAATGCTCTTTTTCTATCTTAATTAGGAAAATGAATTCACACATCATATTATTCTGATGTATTTTAGTTGGCGACCTAATAAAACCACCTCCCTGACCCGTTTTGGGGCCTGTCTCTAAGTTTGGGAAAGGCAGCTCTAAGGTACTGATAAAAGGTAATTCTTAGTTTCAAGTGATTATATATTAATCAAGACATAATGATGAATATTATATTCCACTTCAACAATTACATCCTCCTAAATCCGTAAATCTTCCACATTGGACCTTTAAGAGGGACATTAATACTGTGTCTGGTCCCCAGGTAGCCAAGAATAAATTCCAGGATCTTAACATATTCAGAATTTCAGCTCTATTAGTTGTGAGTTTTGCCATAAGCTTTTATCAGGATGTAGAGTATGTACTATGAAATAAACCTCAGCTGCAGTGTGTGTGTGTTACATATGTGAGTCACATAGAGCAGATAAATGCAGGGGCAGACCATAAAGGATGGTGTGAATAAATAATAGATGGTGTATAAGATTAAGGCTGGAAGTGGGCGATTGGATTCAAACAGCATAAAGAGGATGGATGGATTTGTGTGTTTGATGTGTGTATTTGGCTGTGAATGAGTTGCTCTGTTTTTCTCACCTCTCTGTTGAGCCGGTCAAACACATACTGCTGTGTGACCACCTCGGACCAGTTCCTGTCCACCTCTTCACCCAGGTGTGTGTCCTCACACTCCTTCAGCTTCACTAGAGCTGTCACCTGAATGGAAACCCACAGGAGGCACGAGTACACACTTTAATTACCAAAAAAAATGATTCAACTTCTTTAAAGTCCAGGCTCTGAAATGGAACTGAACTGAACCTTGCATCATATTAATATAATGTGAATATTAAACCATTCTAACTTCAAATCAAATCAAAAACAATCGACTGAAAGTAATGACCATCAGCAACAGAACTGAGACATTATGACTTCTTCTCTCTGTCTGTTTCATTTGGTTATGACTTTTATGTTTTTGTCTTTTACATCGTTTTCATCTTATGTCTTATGACGTTTTCATCTTGTTTTGTCTTCTATGTCTGTTTTTACGCTGTCTTTATGCCATTTTTGTCTCATTATGTCTTTTATATAGTTTTTGTCCTATGTCCTTTACATTATTCTTGTTCTTGTCGTCTTTTATGTTATTCTCTTCTTGTTTTTTACGTCGTCCTCGTATTGTCGCGTCTTTTGCGTCATCCTCATCTTGTCACACTTTTGCGTCGTTCTGGTCTTGCAGCATCTTTTGTGTCGTTCTCGTCTTGTTACGTCTTCTTATGTTTGTTGTACGTAATATTCTTCAATGGATGGTCTTTTCTATGTCCTATTGTCCATTTAGGCTGAAATCGGTCTTGATGTTGTTACAGTGAAAGAGACAACACACAAACGGCAGCACAGTGTTTCTCCATACAGTCCAAACTGTTGGACAGCAGGTTTGAATGTGGAGCTGGAGCTCCTACACAAGAAACTCAGGAAACAAGTTTTCTTAAACTTTTTGGATATGCATCATTTGCTGTAACTTTTTCAGCTTCCTCCGTTTTTCCCTATCTGTGGGAAACTCACACACAAATGTACAAAATCCACACACACACACGCAGACCTGAGTATTAAAGGCCTCCTCAGTCAGTGCACTGAGCTTCTCCCCAAATGAAGCCAAGAACTCTTCAATCTTTAACTCCACCAGCTCGGTGCTGAGAGAGGAAAGTTGAGGAGAGGAAAGGGATATATTATTGGTTATATTGGGTGTATTTGATTTCTTTAGCCATTTATCAGTTCCACTGGCTTCTCTTTCCAGGGCCAAATAGATAAATTGTAGCTTGGGTTCATGTGAACAGTAAGATAAATTATACCTTGGTGTTGGGAAAGTGGTTAAGATAAATCGTATCATGCTTTTGGGCAAATGAAAGGTTACGATTGTGCTGCGGACTCACTTGAACTTGGTGGCTTGTGTTTCCACGGTGACGGAGAAGCCCAACACGCCTGAGGTGTTTCTGCAGGTGGGGTAGACGTGGTACCTGCAGAGGGAGACATGAAAAGAGACAGCCGGGATTAGAGAGGCTGAGCAGCTGATAAAGAGAAGCAGAATCAAAATAACCCGAGCTGCTGTCACTGAACCTCTGACAAAGTTTATGTCCTGCTTGTCCTCAAGCGCTCGGCATGAGATACACCCACATTAAAGACAGAAACAAAAACACTGAAGCAGATACAGAGAGTCCATGCTGCTTGTACACTTATGTAACCTTGTCACACATACGCCCTGCACACTGGTGGGTAAACAGATTTTTGGTACCTGAAATGTAGTGGAGACTAGTTGTAAACTGTGTTGACAAACTGCCACATTTAAAGCTGATATGGTGAACTTGTTTGCAAAAAGTTCCCCAATTAAACATCCAGCAGATACACAGCACCATTATTTTCTGTTTCTAAAGTCCTCTGTCAAACTGATATTCACTGTTTTAGCTTGTTTTGGTCCTCTCTGGGAAATATCTGTGTCTTTAGTAGATGAAAGTTTCCACTGTGTCACTAACTATTCCTGAGGACCATTAGACTGGAAATGACAAAAAATGACTTAAAAACGAAGAGGAAGAAGAAGCAGCAGGAGCACAAGAAGTAGAAGGAGAAGAAGAGGAATCAGAAGAAGAAGCAGCAGAAGCAGAAGCAGAAGCAGAAGCAGAAAAAGACTATTTTAACTGATTCTAGAAGTAGCTTTTTTAATACAAATTTTGGATTTATAAAATACTGTTGAGAAGCTGACAAAAAATGAGCCTCACCCCAAGGTCTCTTTGGTTCTGAGGAAGTCAAAGCATGGCTCCTCCATGTGCATCTGAAAGAAAATAACTCATGGAAATGTTACCTGCAGAGAAACAGGTCGAACAAAGGCAGTGAAATAGTTTCGAACGTACCACCAACAACTCCATCAGTGTGTGTTCCCTCAAACTCTTAGGACCAGACTTAAAAGAAGAAGAGAAAGAAACCAGATGGAATCAGTGCAAAGCAGCAGGAATACTAAATGGAATACATGCAGCTACACAAAATGTGTGTGTACCTGGTAGTAAACGGTGACCTCAGAGTTCGCATCTCCCTTGTTCAGTGACTTGACCTTACAGATGTGGTGCTTCAATGGGAGCTCCACCACTTGGAACATGACTGGCACTTCTGCTGGCAGCTTGGTGAACTGCAGCTTACTGCATGATGGGAGGAGATGAGGACAAAACGGAGATGTACACTCATCAAACATAACATTGTGATCATTGTGTTGTCCTTCCTTACACCACTTTTGATAGGTTCTAATCCTGAAGACCAGGAACACCCAACAAGACCTGCAGTTTTGGAGATGCTCTGACCCAGTCATCACCATCACAATGTGGTCCTAGTCAAAGTTGCTCAGAATCTTTACGCTGCCCATTTTGCTGCTTCCAACACATCAAGTTCAAGGACTACATGTTCACTTGCTGCCAAATATATCCATCAACTGACAGGAGCCACTGAATCAACATTATCACCACTTCACCTGTTAGTGGTCATGATGTTACGGCTGATTGGTGCAAGTACAAGTACAGATACTTGTGTAAAAAGACACCGATAATAGGCAAAGGCACTGATTCAACTTCTTTACTGAAAAAAAGTACAGGCTCTCAAATGTCCTCAAATTATAAAAGTTGCCATGTCTATTTTCTCTTTTACAACATTTTTGTCATGTTGAATAAGAATGAGTAAGATAAGACTTTTTTTTACTTTAACTACAGTAAAGAAGTTGAATCATTTTTTACATTGCTTTAACATCTTTCTCTTCTTTGTGTCTTGTTAAGTCTTTTATGTTATTTTTCATCTTTTACGTAATGTCTTGTTACGTTTGTCATGTGTGAAATTCCCTGAGGGATTCATGAAGGGATTGTCCTTTCTATGTGTTGTTGTTCCACTCATTTAGGTTGAAATCAGTCTTGATGTTGTGAAGAATGGTGCAAAATACAAACAATGGATGATCCCCCTCACATGCACTAAAGTAACAAGCCCGTTCTAAAAATGTAAGGAGTAGAAAGTGAAGATATATGTGTTAAAATGTAGGAAGTAAAAGGAAAAAAAAAAACTCAAGTAAAGTGCAGATGTAGATGCTGAAAACTCTGCTTAAGCATAATAACAAAGTATTAAGTCAAGTGTTACTTCCCACCTCTGGACATAGGAAGAGAAGGTGAAAGGGGAATCAGGCACTGAACAACTGAAGCTAATGCAAATTACTGTGTATGACAGCACACAAATCCATCTGATTGTGCAGTACTGGAGTTTCATTAGACGGAGCATTCAGTGTGACTTACTCTGTGACGTACTGCAGAAACTGCACTGACTCCTGTAGAGAAAATATAATAATGGATAATGAACAGGCAGAGACAGTGAGGAGAGAAGATCAGCTAAACATGAGAACAATGTCAAGTACACTAAGAATCATTTGATGCGAGTGCAGACATGAACATTAAGCTGATGAATTTGCTAATCAACTGCTAATCATTAGTGACTGCTGTCCACTCACGGTGCTGCTGAAGTTGCCCTGCACCAGCCCCTCGGCGTACAGCTCGGCTCTGAGGCAGCGGCTGAACTCCATCAGCTCGTCGCTGCTCAGACCGGCCGTCAGAGCCTGGTACTTCTCCACCATGGACCAGCGAGAGTGCTCCAGGATGAGCAGACGAACGTCTCTGAGGAGAGAGGAGAGAGGGGGAAAAGAGGCCAACAGGAGGAGGAGGCTTTTCTGTTTAGGACTGTCACACATTTCACCACTAGAAGGCATTGCACACATGGTGATGAGTCAGATAGTGAGATGTTCATGTCAGGGGGGTTTTATAAAAAAAAAAAAAAAAAGGGGGAGAAGACAAATGACTCACTTGCCGAGTTTCTCTGGTTTAATGAGGATGTTGAAGTAGGTTTTCTTGAGCTGCTCGGCGAACATGCTGAAGACATCAGGGGAGGCAGAGAAATCAGCCAGGTGGTCAATGATGAGGTGGAACAGCAACTACACAGATGGAAATGATAAAGAGAGACAAGAACACAGAGCAGATGAAAAATTACCATCAGTATCATACACGCAAACAGGTTCATTGAGCAAACTATACTGATCACACACACACACACACACACACACACACACACACACACACACACACACACACACACACACACACACACACAC
>JAPQRN010002170.1:0-10101 GCA_037367275.1 Coranthus polyacanthus | reverse complement strand
CGTAACAAAACGTCCAACGTCTCGTCTGGGACCTGGTCTCATCTGACCCTGGTCTCGTCTGACCCTGGTCTCGTCTGACCCTGGTCCCGTCTGGGACCTGGTCTCGTCTGGGACCTGGTCTCATCTGGGACCCTGGTCTCGTCGGGACCTGGTCTCGTCGGGACCCTGGTCTCATCTGGGACCCTGGTCTCGTCGGGACCTGGTCTCGTCGGGACCCTGGTCTCGTCTGGAACCTGGTCTTGTCGGGACCTGGTCTCCACACGTTTTTAAAACATTCAGAGGCAGTTTTTCATTTTTTTAATCAGTTTGTTTTATTCTGACGTGTTCGTGTTCAGTGAAAGTTAAATATAACTTTTGTGTCTGTTTCCAAATTAAATTCTGTTGTTTTCATTATGATTTATTGCCCGAATGATCAAATGTGAAACAAGAGAATAAAACATGATAAATGAGCCAACATTGAACCTTTAGAGACTCTACGATTCACATATTAAATCATGTGCATCATGTCAGGAAGGAAATGAACAAACCAACAGAAGACATTATTATTATTATTATTATAAGTATTTCAGTTTTTATTTTGAGGAATGGATTAGTTTTAGTTTTACTTGAGGTTGGACAATAAAACCATAATCATCATTATTGTTATTTTTTTATTTATCATGTTATATATCTTTGTTCACATTCTGAGCTAAAACACTGTTGTTTTTCTTCATTTCACTCATGTATATTTTAATATGGAACAAACATTTTAACATGTGAATCGTTGCTGAGCTCAGATTGTACTCGTTTCATCTTCTTCTGTTGTTTCATCTCGTTTCGTCTTTTACTAATACCCGTCTGGTCGACCGATGTGAAAACGTTGCTGGTCGTCCTCTCTGCTGGATCTGACTCTTCAGCAGTTTGACGAACCCCGTGTCCGCGGCGTTGAAAGGGTCCGTACTTCAGAGGCAGCGGCGTCCTATGAATCCCATCAAACCTCTGCTCTCTGGCTCTGATAACACATGGCGCCCTCGGGGGATCTGCTCTTTTTTATTTATTTAGTGTTTTTTCAGAGGAGGTGATTGAGTGGAGCTGAGCGCTCTCTGTGGTTTCTGGATCACCTTGCCTTTGGTGAGGTGACACATTCAGAAACACATCAAGGTGAGATGCTGAGCTGGATGAGTCACCGCTGGCTTTTTAAATGTTACTCACATGGACACGGTTTGGTTTCATGTGGGTTATGAGCTTTAAATAATAAAACACAGGATGTGAAAACTGAAAATCTTCTTGGTTTTATTACTTCTACCCATGGTTCTCCTTTGTTATGTGTGTTTTATTTCTCCATTTATTTTACAGACCTACAGACCATTTATTCCTCATATAAAATCAACCTGTTTCTGGTTCTGTATCAGGTTTAAGATGCACTCATTCATTTAAAGAGACATTTATCAGCAGACGAGCAGAGCTGGGACAGTACAAATACTCCATCATTGTACTTCAGTACAGTTTTCAGGTATATGTACTTTATTTGAGTATTTCTTTTTCTACAACTTTCTACATTTTAACACAAATGTCTGTACTTTCTACTCCTCACGTTTTCAAAACAGACTCGTTACTTTAGTTTTAAAGCATCTGAGGTGAATCGTCATTATTTTTATTTTGCATAACTGTGCATCTTCACAACGAGACCGAGTTCAGCCTCAATGGATGAAACGGTAACAGAGAAAAGACGAACCTTTGGAGAAAATCACACACGACAAATGAAACAAGACGAAAAACATGTGAAAGACAAAACGAGATGAAAAGACGTAAAAGATGCAAAAAGATGAGAAACGAAGTAAGAAGATGAAAACGTCATGAGAGACGTAACGAGATGAAAACACACCTGTGCTTGTTTTGTTCATTGTGGTTTAATGCGTAAACCAACAGTTACCAACAGCGACGTCACAATTCAAGAAGAGAAAAACAAGGTAAAAGATGAAACCAGATCAAACAGACAGTAAAAGGAAACCGGATGTTGGAGAAAAGGTGTCACGATGCTTCAGTTCGTGACATTGAAAACAGTTCTTTCAGTTTATTTTCAGTCTATGGTTTTTCTTATTTCAACTTTGAACGGTTCAATAGTCTTCATGTTCTATTAATATGACGTGAGGTTCAGTTCACACACAAACAGCTGCGACAAACGTCCTTCAAAGACTGACTTTGACTTTTAAACTGTGAGGACATTTTAGAGTCTGGACTTTGTCTATCTTTTACACCAGTATCTGTTCTTCTACTGGAGGAAACAACGTATGGACAAGTCGCGTCTTGTCTCCAGAGACGAGCAGCTATACCTTCTATCGGGTAAGTAGTTATGGAGAAATACTGAATGTACGTCTACCGTCTACCTCTGTTTTTAAATCAAACTTCAAGCCGTTCGTCTTTCATTGTGACGGTTCAGTTTTCTGTCCATCCAGGCTGTAAAAGTGCTCCTCACGTCAGCTCCTTTAAGCTGCTGTAGCGAAAGCAATCATTTACTGAGAGTGTGAATCTTTGGCAATCTCACAATTCAATTAAAGTTGATTCTCTATTGAAAATGATTGCGTATAAAGAGCGGTGTGTGTCTGTCGTCAAATGAAATTAAACCCACTGCTCTCCGTGACGGACATTTCTGACACAGAGACCGTTCTCACTGTCATTAGACACTAATGAAGACATACTTATGAATGTCACATTCTGTGGTTAGATCCAACACGCTGGACCTTTAAAGTGTAATACCACTGATGGCCACTTGAGGCTTCTCCCTAGTCACGACTTTCCAGGAGTCTCAGCGGCTTCATTTGGTGATCGGGTCCATCTGTAAATTATTAGGTGAATAGAAGCTCTGATGTCTGGACTTGGAGCTGCTGTGAGTTCATGACTGACACATGGAGGTGTAGCATGGACGCCGAGCCGCAGAGGATAACAATTTAACAAGCTAACAAGCAGGAAAAGTAATGCAGCAATGTGAAGGCGATCGCGGATATCCTCATGCTCTATACGCCTACAATTACTGTTTATTAACCTCCACCATCTGTAAGCGGTGACGTCGGAGCTTTCGGGAAATTTCCATTTCTGAGGTCGTGAGAAGAACCTACAGTCACCTCTGGCTCCAAAAAACCAAGACGGCGACGGAGAAACGCTGAGCTCGAGGCTTCAAAACGGTCGACCGCGAGCCAGCGACTGAGTTACGTCCACTTCTTTTATCCAGTCTATGATCTGCCCTAGAGTTTACTTCAGTTTTTGCAAACTGAGCTAAATTATCACAATCTCGTTCTGCTGTTCCTTCTTCATCGTATGGTCTCACCTTCACGTTTGCAGCCAGTCGTACCTCATCATCTACGAGACACCACCAGTGTTTCCACTCACCTTGAACTTGTTTCCGACACTAATGAAGCTGAGTTTTCCCGCCTTCTGTTTGACGTCTTTGCTGTTGTTGGAGTTCTCGAAGAGCTCGCGGATGAAGCGGTCTTTGGATTCGCTCACCAGACACTCCAGAGACATGTGCAGGGCGTCGTTATTCTTCTCCACGAACTTGGTCTGAAAAGGCAAATTTAGCAAAACCAGACTGTTGTTTTTAAAGGCTGCAGTGAATTTCAAAATCCACTCCACTTTGTGACATGGTTCACTGTCCTGAAAGAGTGATTATCTGCACGGGAGAAAATAATACTCAAAGGACAAAAAGGCAGAGCAGAGAAAATCTGCTGCTGTAAAATAACAGTAGGATTTTCTGTCTCGGTGCTATCGGCTCAGAATCTCATCTAAAGTAAATTTGTGGTTGCTTTCATGTTAAAAAGCCGTGGTCAGTGGTGTTTTCTACAGCCCAGTGATCAAAGAAAAGACAGAAATGACTTCATGTGACATTAATTTCAAAGCAGCTCCATGAAAGACGAGCGCAGTGTGGTGTTGTGGTGAACGCACCGTCTCGTAGCACACGGCTCCTGCAAAGTGTCTGATAATAAATCCTTCATCATCCCTCACGTTCCTGTGGACGGCCAGCTTCGACTTCCTGGGTACCTGAGGGACACACACAGACATATAATAAAACCCTCAGAGTCAGCAGTCTCTGCACATTTTCCATTTACGACGACGCGCTAATTCTCGGTCTGTCAATCACTGGAGCCTGGAGCCGAAGATTAACAGGCAGCGTTTGGTAATTTAACTGTCAGATACACCTCATCATCCTGCAGCTGCACAAAAAAACCCAGAGAAAACCTGAAAACAACGTGTAACACATTCTGAGAACAACAACACCTTTTACAAGTGGAGTAAGACGTCGCATCCAGGACAGTTTTTAGCAAAGTCAGAAAAAGGCATTTCCACGATGTAAAAGACGATCTGCACATTTCGTAGTCTCTCAAATCCAGATCTGTCTCCACGCTTCGTTCACTGTGTCAGCGCTGGTTCAGGTCTGACACTGAACCAGCGTTGTTCTTTCACGTAGCGAGGAGGACTTTCAACTCGATAACGCACAGATAGAGGAAGGAAGGAGAACGACAACCCAGACACTGAGCGATGGAAATATTCATCCCACGAGTCAGACATTTCACACAGGATCAGTGTCTTTCTAATCCGTCTTAAAGGGACATTTTCTGGACACCTTCCTAATGAACTTTCAATCTAAGTGAAGCGGGAAAATAAACTAAATCAACTCTTTCAGTCACGAGTTGTAGAAATCTGTGCTTCAGTCGGTGGACTCACAGTGAGGCGGAAGTGGTCTTTGTGTTTGCCGTGCACGGTGTCAGTAAAGTGCTGGTCGCTGGGTTGAGGTAGTCGGTTCTCTTCGTCCAGGATGTCCAGGATGCCGACCACCTTCATCTCCACCAGGTCTGGAAAAAGAAAAACAGGGAAAGACACCATTAGCATTAGAGAAACGACGACTCAGACCCATCAAATTAAAGACGATTGAAAGTCTAAATTAAAGTTTAATCAAACGGGAAGAGGAAAGGAAATGACAACAGGTTCTACTTGACCTGATGTGACGGTGAGGAGGCCGATGGATTAGCAGAGATGAGTCTGTTTAAAGGAATCGTACATCGACAGTAACCTAATGTTACGAACGAACCGTAACAATGGTGAAGATGCAAAGAAATGCATTTCACAAACCATACAGGGTTATTTGTTCAGGTGATGAGTTCAGAAATCAGCCTTTAGTCTGGGACCAGCATTAGATTTGTTCACAAAAAAACAAAAGTATACAAAACAACTGGACTGATCCCTTAATGTTTCATGTTCTTTAGTTAAACCCTCTCCAGTCTCAGCCTGAGGTTGAGTCGTTTTGTTTTGTTGCCGCAGCTTTAGCTCTGTATTTCAGTTTATTTTTCATGTTCAGTCGGTTGTTGATCTTCTTAGGCTGCAGAAGAGAAGGCAGTGCTGAGAGTCGTGTTTACAAGTAGCAGCGGCATGCTTCCAATTATTGGCTTTAATGCGCCGCTGGCTCCCGGTCCTCAGCTTTACGAGCGCTGCTTTTCCACAGTTTGACCCCTAAGCATCCACTGTCTTTCACGGACCGCCAAAGTAAAAGAGAGCCGAGGAGGCAAAGCGATAAAGCCCCAGAGCTCGTGAACTTTCCTCCAGTCCAAAATGTGTCTCCATTATGACACAGACGGGGAGGGAGGCGATTAGAGGTGAACGGGGTTAATTATGCTTTTTGCTGATGCCCGGCTCGTTGAAGCCGCATCAATATGAGATACTTGACCACACAGGAGTCAGCAGGAGGCCTCACAGCTGCTGATTACCATTTGTTTGCTTGCTTTCCAGTTATTTGTTGTGATTCTCTTTGTCCACACAAAACCAAAGGACATAAAAATCACACTTAACGCGGCAGAAAATTAAATCTGTGCACACAGATACATTATGCAGCGGCAGCATCACAAACAAACATAAGACACGAACAGAGAGGGAAGGGAAGCCCGCGATAAACACAGCTCTGCAGTTTTATTTATTCATGTGGTCAGTAGTTTATGCAGACTTTTTCTTTGTTTCAATATAAGTTGAATTAAACAAACAACAGAACTTCTGCCTCCATTCATTCACGTTTTCATCTTTTGTCATTCATTCATTTATCAATTTGTTGTCAGTTAAGAAATGACCACCATTAGAATACATATTTATCTACCAGGGCTTCCAGGAGGTTTTTCTTGGTGGTCTGGTGTCCAAATGAAACCTGCCGCTCACATTTCAATAATAGTCTGTGTTACAAGCACAATCAAGGGGTTTTATTACAGGCAGGTCGATGTTTTCAGGCCTGGTTTTGGTTGTTGCACAAAGGGGTTAAATATAACATCCTGTGTCCACTGTGTGGCGCTAGTGAGTTCAGTAGTTCACAGTGAAACAACGGCTAGAAATAAAAAAACTGAGCAAAAATTTAAATTGAGAAAACTCCTCTTCTTTTTTTAATAATCTAAGTGTGATCACAGTATCACTGTCATATATTACCTGATTGTGCTTACTTAAAGGAGCTATACGCAGTATTTCTACTTTAAAATATTCAAAAATGACCCAAAAGTATCATTAGACT
The DNA here is from genome assembly GCA_037367275.1 of Coranthus polyacanthus. NCBI lineage: Eukaryota > Metazoa > Chordata > Actinopteri > Kurtiformes > Apogonidae > Coranthus > Coranthus polyacanthus. The sequence continues at coordinate 3,584 of JAPQRN010002170.1, read as the reverse complement.
GTTTAGATTAAAGAGTTCTGATGTTATGTCAAAGATTTTGATGTACTGTATTACAGAGAAATAAACTGAATTTATTCACAGCCATGTGGTGTCTCTATGTTAATGTATGTGACCACTAGAGGCAGTAGTGAGTCACTCTGTTGTCTCCCAGGACGACGAAAAACTAACACCATGGGGCTGAGGATGAGAACCGTTAAGAAACAACTGTCAAAGTCAAAGAAAAGAAGTGATAAAAATAGACTCGTGGTTGTTTTCACTGGAGTCGACTCTAAAGTAAAAGAATGAAGTTTGATGCTGAAACGTTACTTTCTTAGAAAACCTTTTTAACAACAAGAACATCCTCTTGAGTTACTGTGTTATTAATTTTTTGTCATCCTGGCAAGTGTTTTTCTCATAGAAATACAAATACAATCTATTATAGAGTCTATAGAGTTTATAATATGTTTAATAATGAAGGGCCGCCACCACTTCCACCAGTCTGTCAATCTCTACTTTACTTCCAGTTGAGGAGCAACAAAGTCTGTGATGTTGGAGCTTTAAAACCTGGACACAACAATCCTTAGAGACACGTCAAACAAAGTCAGAATTATTGTGTTTTTGTGACGATGTTTGTGTTTCTCTGGCACATGAAGACGGTGCAGTTTAAAAGTAAAGCTCTGCTATAAATCCTACTGTAGCTGCATGAGCGTTGGGCTTCGTCGAAGGCTGCTTGTCATGTTTAGCAGATTCTTAGGCCTCGTAAATCTACTGAAAATAAAGGTTTCCCAGGGTGATGTGGAAGAACCTGACTGTTCCTGCAGTCGGATACTGTGAACTTTGTCTTCTGAAACTTACTGTGGAGAAGAAACTGGATCATTTTCACTTAGGACTTAAATCAAACCATCACTGTTTCTTTATTAAAAACAACAAAAGCTCAAGGCTGGAACTGGAGTATTATTCTAGGATTATGAAACCACTTTACAATAAGAGGATTTATAAATTAGGTCGTAAACACTTCGTCAATCATTAATAAGCTGCTGTAACACATTAGAAAACAGGACAATCCACTTGTTAAACCTGACGTCGTACGACAACCGCAGAGCATGTATTTGACTCTAATTTGCAGTCGATGGACACATTTAGGAGACGAACACAGCAGATTCAGATAGATATAAAGACATAAAGCCATGAAAATATTCTGAATACGTCGTACGATTAAACTTAGTTGATCCTAAAACACATGTTCGGTGTTCGTCATTTCCCGATTCATTCTGGAAACGATAGATTTAAAGATACGGGAAAATATAGTAATAATGATAGAAATAGATGAAAGTACCAAGTAATAATTAAATAACTGTTAAAATGTTCTCTCAAAAGCCCTGAATCGTGTAGGTTTTTAAAATAACTCCTGAACTGATGAAACCGATCATTAGCTCATATTTAACTGAGAAAAACAAAACAAAAATGAATTTGATTCAAAAATGAATCTTTTATTTCATAGTTGTTGTTGAAAACATTGTTTTCGTCTCGTTGCATCTTTACATCTTGTTACATCTCCTTTTCAGAAACTCTTCTATCTTGATTATCTTATTAAATATTGTTATGTATTTGACTGAATAAAAACAGCTCCGTCTGGGATCGGTCAGGTATTAAAAAGCTGTGGTCCTGATTCTAAACTTTCATCAATCCTTTATAAGAAACACTCATTGTAAAGTGGTTCCAGGATGATACTCGATGCCTCTTTGTGTTTTCATTTCTACGTGTTTCCAACCATGCATCATCAACACACTTAACATGACAAATAAAACATCGTCTGTTAACACGAGAGGATTTTTGCACAGAAACCTCATCAGCACCAACATGAGATGAGCATCAGCAGCTGCTCTAAATGCACAGTCACGCATGAGGAATGATGAGCGGCGTGTTACCTATGCAGTCCTGATTGTCGACATAGTGCACCTCGTTGACTCCCAGCCCCTCCCTCTGGTACAGCTCCTGCTCCTGGAATACAAACCACACATTTCTAATGAGAAGCCATAACGATATCCGCGGCGTCGACGGCTTCCGTCTAATGAGGACGGAGATGATCCTGCCGTTCTGCCTGGAGGACATTCACGCTCTCTGACAAATGGCAGTTAAAGCCGGCTTCCTGCCGTTACTGCCGTTACACTTCATGCTAAATGAGCATCTAAAGGTTAAAGCTTCATCCAGACGTCTGGACGCCGACGTCTGTCTGTGTCTGGACGCGAGGACGGTAAAAGGAGACGATTTAGTAAACTGTTAGAAAATGACCCGAAGGAAAGTCAAACACTTCCACAAAGTTCAACTCGATTCAGATTCAGTTCACAGAGTTATTATATATGTTAGGTTTTCATGTATCTCTCACCTTCTCAACAGCAAATCCTGTTTCTTAAAAACCTTGGGAAATGTGTGAATATGTGAAAAGATCCAAATCCAAGATCTGTAGTGGATTACATTTTAGGATATTTACATATGCTTCATGTTACTTCACGTCCAGATATTGTCTGTATCTTTGACAAATTAAAACACATCACGTCCTCGTCCAGAGCCGAGCTTTTACTCCAGTCATACAGACAAATACAAGTGTATGTTTATTAGAGAAAGAAACTGAACTGACATTCAAATAATCTCCGTTTTAGTGACATAAAACATGTGGATGAAAGGAACAAACGAAGAGAAAAATGTTTGTTTATCAAAGTATCTGTATTAGTGTGGACGGGGCATAAGTTTTAACTATCACAACCCGAGGTGAAAGTAGTTTCTTTTTCCTGCAACAACTATTCCACTGTTGAGAACCAGCGAGACTTTTAAGACCTTAAAGTCTGCAGCTCCACAGCTTTCATTTCTCATTTTGTTTTGGTGAAAACGGCACTCCAAACAACAATAAAACTATTTACGGGGGCTGGAGCTTTCCGAGGTGGACGACCGCTCTGCGTTGGCGGCTGTTTGATGTTTGAGCTTCCAGTGCTTTCCAGTTCGTTAGGTGAAGACCTCGGGTTTCACACAATTACATAACGAGCATCATTATTTTCCAAAATAAAGGTGCTTTGGAGTCGACTAATGGTTGTTTGGGTGTCGAAGATGTCTGACAGTGAAGCGTTTCATCACAGGAATCTAAAGGAAACCTGCAAAACACACATCAAACTTTCTCCATTTTAAAGTTATTATCGGAAGGTGTTTTTAAGAGAAACTCATTTGCAGGATGTAATCACACGAGATATTAGCATAAACAGCAATCGACACAGAGCACACTTTGATATAAAAGACATAAATCGGGTTTTAGAATGAAACCTATTTTCTACATGAATATCTGTAGGTTTGTGTTTCACGTCTCGAGTTGTTTGGGCTCAATATTTTAAAAATGTGTCGAGGTGGTCGATGGTGTCGAGGTGGTTTGTTGGTGTCGAGGTGGTCGACGGTGTCGAGGTGGTCGACTGTGTCGAGGTGGTCGACGGTGTCGAGGTGGTCGACGGTGTCGAGGTGGTCGACTGTGTCGAGGTGGTCGACGGTGTCGAGGTGGTCGACGGTGTCGAGGTGGTCGACTGTGTCGAGGTGGTCGACGGTGTCGAGGTGGTCGACGGTGT
>JAPQRN010002168.1:0-10102 GCA_037367275.1 Coranthus polyacanthus | reverse complement strand
AGGTTTTAATCAAAATTACACTTTTTAAAATGCGCTTTCTGTTTTGCTAATTATTATGCTAAAATGCTACTGGAATAAATTGAAATCTGGGTGACGACAGCGGTATCTTCCATATTTTCATTTAGAGCACTTAGGAGGATCCACATCTTCATCTATTCAATTTAATATTTTAACATTGTGTTTTTCTTGTTTATTTTACTTGCAGATGCCCATCCCATATACTTTGTTTCGGCTTCATTCATCATTCACTATCAGGCTCTTAATCACTACATTACTAGTGTTGATTGCCATATACTCCGTTTATGGACTCACCTCCAGGTCACGGTCACCAGTATATGGTGCCCCAGGAGACACTGTGACCCTCACCTGTCTGTTCAAAGTTGCTCCAGAGGACGTCGGACCAATTGACATCGAATGGATTAGGAAGCCTTCCGATAACCACCAGGAGGAGGACACAGTCATGTGGTATGCTGGGAATCGCATCCAGAACAATTCCAAAGGGAGAATTCACTTCACGTCTTCTGATCCATCAAATGGAAATGCCTCAATAAGCATTAGTTACTTAGATGTTAGAGACACAGGCATCTACCACTGCAAAGTAAAGAAGACGCCAGGCATCAGCACCTCCATTATCCGGTTGATTGTTATGGAGAGGCCATCGCAACCTGTATGTTACCCTGAGGGTGTTGTTGAGGTGGGTGGCAAAGTCACACTGAAATGTAAGTCTGCACAAGGCAGCCCCCCACTATGGTACACATGGCACAAAAGGAGTGGAGATCAGATGTTCTCCTATGGTACCATTCGTAATTCTCTCCATGGTGACTTTTCCCTGAAAATCCCCAATCTAGAAGCTGTGCTGGGAACTTACATCTGTGCAGTGCACAACCTTGTGGGGACAGAGGAATGTGACTTAACAATCAAGTCCAACTCACCAGATAAAACTGTTGAAATTTCAGTAGCAGTCACAGTCTCAGTGGTCATTTTCATCATCATAACAGTGATCACTATTCGCTGCCGTCGTAAAGGACAAAATGCTGAGTATTTTGGACATGAAATCTTGGAAGATGCACTGCCTCCCAGCCAAAACAAGTCAAAAAAGACTGTCAGGTTCAATATAAAGGTATTCAATATGTAATGATGTTCTGATGGAAAAGCTTTGATTTTTCATTTTTGTTCCAACATGCCAGCATGAACAAGGTGACTTATATAGTTGATTTAATATTACACGTGTATCTGGAAGTCAGTTGGTAGATTTGAATGTGGAAGTCAATAGATGTGATTGTGGAAGTCAATCAACTTCAATGTGGGACACACTACATGGCCGTGCACAAAAGTTATGAATCTGAAAAGGAATAAAATGTAATTTATGTTAATATTGCAGGAAGATGACACAGATATCAAGGAGGAAGAAAAGGAGTTCGAAGACAGCGTGTACGTGGACATGGATCTTATAATGAAGAAGCTGAATAACTAAACTGAAAAAGGTAATCCATTTATCCATCATTAAAATCTTTTTTCAAATTGCAGTTATTTAATCAAGCCCAGGATTTTACATATGACCTAACTGTAGAGCAATTGTGAGACAGCTGTAATCTTTCTCATTGTTTTGTATACATTTCACTCATTGAGTCATTCATTTTCTGAAGCCACTTTTCTTTTGTAGGACAGCAGGACCAGGAGGACTGGCCATTTTTGTTTCATATATTTTGCAAGTTTCCAATTCCAAGTTTTGATGGTATTCATTTTAATGCAATCCGGGGGAAGAAGACTGGAGACTTTTTTTTATATATATATATTTTACAATACCAAGGAGAGCAAGGGGAAAAGGTCTGGTGACCATTTTTGTTTAATTTATTTTGCAAATTTCCAATTCTAAGTTTTGATGTTCTTAATCTTAATACAATCTGGGGGAAGAAGACTGGAGACCATTTTTCTTTTAAACATATTTCACTGCCAAGATGAGAAGGAAGAAGAGGACTGGAGATAATTTTTGTTTCATGTATTTGAAAATGTCAAGTTGTGAACTGGTTGATTATAATAAAATTTCTGTTAATAAATAGAACAATGTACCTTAATGTGTAATGGCCCATGATTTATGGGAATACATACATTTTTCAACAGTTTGAGCCTGCCTGCACAGGTAAAAGTCATAAGCACTGCTTTATAAAGGGGTTATATAAGGTGACATGCTTTTTTTTGGAAATTTTAAGTCAAAATGTAACATTTAAAATTTTTATTAAAATATTGCTTAATCAGCCTGCTAAAATGCTAGTGAAATAGATTAAAATCGGGATTAATGTTGCCACTAGCTTCTTGCACATTGTATAGCCAAATAAGATCTAGAAAAGTGTTGGAGACTTGGGTCCCTTTCATTTTGCATTGTGACCTTTTGAGCGTAGGGGGTGAGATGGTGGCACTGTGGAAGACAAAAAATGTTTATTAGTTCAAAAAAGGTGCCTTGGAACATGATCAAATGGCCTGAAACATGCAGACACAAAAACAGACGAAAAACCTTCAAATTGTTAATTTATTGCATAGTATCATACATACATACATAGATGAAAATCTGGACTTCCTGTTTAACAGGAAGCAGTATGAAGAAAAAATAACAACACTTCCAAGTTTCAATTTATTGCACAATAGAACATAACAAGTTCAAATTCCATATACCAATTTATTGTATAATATATGTATGTAGATTTAAAGTTGGACTTCCTTTGTTTGCAGGAAGAAGGAAGTGGGAGAGGAGGCTGACTGTGTGGTGAGTGAGCTCTTCATTTTCAATGTAATTCTTGATGAAAACTCCTTAGAATGTTAAGTAAACAAGTTGAATCGTGTGTTTAGTAACCTTGTCTAATGTTTACAACTATTTTCTATCAGCATTTTAACTTTTGAAGTATAGTTTTTAATTGATTTCACTGCAAACAATGCTATATAGATTGAAACTTGGAATATTTTTTTTTTGCTTCCAATAGATTGAAATTTGGAAGAAAAAATAATCCAACTTTCAATTTTAGATTTTGGTCACCCACAGTGATCTGTCTTGTAACCAGAAATTATTTTCTATATCTAGTTCATTATATGGACAAACAGGACTGAAAAGGTTTGCAGACTTGGCATCCACTGTTACAAGATGGTAAGTAGATCTCCAAATGGTGTGTATTTCCAGGGACATTGCTTGGGATGCTAAACCAATGTTTAATGTGCTTCTTTTCATTATGTACAGGGGGATAAAGTGTGTGGAATCTGCTTTCAGAGCTACAGCAACCTTAAACAGCACCTGAACTACTCACACACCGTGCAAAACAAGGAGGAGTTTTCACTCCTAATAAAATATGGAAATGCCCGGTAAGACAAAACTATCAATTCAATTCAATTTTATGTATATAGCCCAATATAACAAATCAAGGATTTGCCTCAAAGGGCTTTACAGTCTGTATGATATACAACACCCTCTGTCCTTAGACCCTTGGTTCAAGTGAGGAAAAACTGCCCAAAAACCCCATCCTAGCAAACTGGCAAAACTATTCCCATTTTCATAACTAGATAATGTCCCATGCCTGTAGCTGCTTTCTGTGACTTATAAATTTGGAGGAAGTTTGTGGCTTCATGTCTGCCACACCTCATCATGGACTAATTATACATGTACACATTGTTTGCATGGAGTCATGTATTTTTTTATGTCCTACCACAGGACTGATAGACCACTTACCTGTCCGGTGTGCGACAAAGTCAATTTGTCAAGGTTGGACAAGCATCTTGCCGATGCACATGGCCTCAGGGATTATTATGTAAGTACATTTTTCACTGTGACTGCTAGTAATTGACAGAACTGTAAAAACAGTCTATGATGTAAGGGTAGTGAATGTATCTGATTGAGGTTGTGGGTGTTGTATACCTTAATAGGTTCGAGAACCATTCATCAAAGAAGCCAAGCGGGCAGTTTTTGTCGCAGAACTAGCCAAGCTGAGACAGTCCCAACCACATATTCCAATGGTCTCCTTCTTGGACATTATGAGGGATGCATCTGGTACAGTTCTTAGCTATGTTCATACATCTCTTGATCTCTTTGCATTTTTATATTGAAGCAATTTACTAATTAGTACTTAGTTAAAGTTAGCTAAAATTCCTTTTGTTAGGTGGTGCAAAAGAGAAGATGGGACAGCCAGAAATCGACAAACAACAACATGAGGGGGATATGGAACTAGATTCCCCCAGGAAAAATTGGACACAAATGCAGTTCACTACCCAAGAGGAAACTAGAGGAAACTGGACTGAAATTCAGCAAAAGCGTCCCTCGGATTCTGACAGTTTGCCAAGTCCCTCCTCTGATACTCTCAGTCTACTTCCAGCGCAACGTTGTTCTACACCCACAATACCAAAAGACAACTCTTCAAGTGAGCCATCATGCAGCCAAGCGTCATTCTTGATGCAAGCAGTTGACCTGCAGGCCAACAGTAGCAATGCGGAAGGCTGCAGCCATCCACTTCCTTCCACCCCTGTTTGTGAGACCTCCAGTAACCCGAGCAGCAGATCTGTGGCAGTGGACCAGATATGCAATGGCAACTGCAGGGAACTTGTCACAAGAATAGAGAAGCTGGAAGCAACAGTGGAACAGCTATTAAAAAGACAGCAGACACCCACAACTCCACCACCACACAGCCGCATCTTCACCAGCAAGAATGCAAGTGTCAAATCGAACTCAGTGAAAAAAGGGGACCACATATTCAAGAGCAGGAATAACATGTTATATGGTAAGTTTTCCTTTCCTTCCTTAAAATTCAAATCGCATTGCCACAGCGATGCTGCAGACTTTGATGTTTTTTTTCCAATCCATAAGAGAAGAGGCTATAACTCAGAGGTAATTTATCCAATCTGTGCCAATTTTTACATGCTTGATCAGAAACCTACCCTGAACACATCAACATGTCAATATCGCCACTGTTACCGTGGCATTTGGCGTTTCACCATGAAACCCGAGGTAGACAGCTGTACTCTATCCAATCTTCCTCAGATTTTGCCTGCTTGATAATAGACCCAGCCTGAACACACCTACATGTCTACTTGCCCCTTGCCCCCCATGTTGCGTACAGGGAGGCGAGGGCCCAATCATAGCTGCTTGCAGCTTTAATTGTACCATATAACTTAAACAGAATACTTCACCCTTAGAATGAAGAGTGCATATGATTTTCATTATTAAAGTAATACTTAATTGAATTATGTTTTTATTATTGCAGAGAGGATAATTAAGGACTTTGAACTTTTCCGCCTGGGGCCACGGACATCAAAAAAGGACAAAGACAATGCACACCAGGCATCTAGCCATGCACTTCGCTTTTGCAGATATATGCTGGGTGGTGCCTCTATGTCTACTGGCAAATCTGACCTGATGTTCCTGTCACAGATGAACAGATTGCGCCTGTAAGTAAAAAAAAAAGTCTTGCTTTACCTTGTTCTGAATTTTCATCTACTGACTTCCAAATTCTCATTCATACAATTTCCATAGATGGCCACTGTACCTGCATGAGAAGGGTTATGCGCCCAGCACTATCAAAAACATGCTGGGAAATGTAAACTTGTTATTCAGGCACATAAAGAACTGCTTCATGAAGGTCAGCAAACTTACCCAGAGTGAGTTCTCCAAGGTCGAGTACGAACTAAAAAGGCTGAAGTCCGAGGTGACTAGGAAACTCACCGCCCACAAACAGCACGTCCTGTGCAAGAAGACAGGTAAATGTTCACACAGTTTTCTGGTTTTGAAGTGTGCTTTATACAATTTGCATTCAATGTTCTTAATTAATTTTTCATAATCCATTGTACAGAATCTCAGGTTGATGCAAGTCAAGAGGTAAATTTCATGATGGCTGCAAGGGTGGCCATTCCCAAACTGCTGGGTAAGTGCAATTTAAAATTTACATTGTACTCTAATTCTCATGGAGTTTTTCCTCACTTGAACTGTTGTACAGATTTCCCTTTGAGGCAAATCTCTTATTTTTTAATAATTGGGCTATAGGAATAAAATAGAATTTTCAAGGTTTAAAATGTGTAGTTATCATATATCTTGGTGTGTTTTGTAGAAGATCTCACTGGGGACACAGAGGCAGTGCTCACGCACAACAAGCTCATGGGTTATCTCATGGGCTATTTGAGCATACTGAGTGGACATCGCTCTGTAGTCATGACCAACATGAAAAAATCAGATGTCATGCAAGCTGAGTCATGGAAATATGGAAAAAGATTTATGATTAAGGTAAGTTTTTTTTCTCTTTTCATTTGACTTCAGACTGTCCTACAGAAATAATGTAATTTCGTACAATTGTATTTGTCTAGGTCAGTGAACACAAGACTGTGCGCACTTTTGGGCAGGCAACCTTCTTCTTGAACACGGAGGAATACGGCTGGCTCCAGAAACTGGCAAATATGGTGTGCTGTAGGGATGGGGGGAGCAGTGAATTTGTTTTCCACACAGCCACTGGGAGGCATATTGAAAAGCCAAGCAACTTCCTCTGTATGGCCTGGAAGGACGCAGGTTTGAAGGGGTCCGTGTCCTTCAACCAGATCCGGAGTAGCGTCTCCACTCAAGTAAGCATTTAATAGGATAAAAGTAGGCTGTGTAGAGCATTTCAAACCTGTTGCCTTCCAAATTTCAATCTATAATGGTAGTAATAGATGAGACCCTGGGAGTCATTTTAAAGTTCATATTTGAGAGCAGAAGTTGAAGTTGCTAGCAGTTGATTTGCTGAACACATCAGTACCCTTTGTGTCCTTGAATATACAAAGGTATAAAGATATATTGAAGCTACAAAGATTTTTTGTTATTTTTTATGCTCTTACTTTTGCAGGCCAATAAACACCTCACATGTGAGGAGAGGGAGCAGGTGGCAAAATCGATGTGCCACGATATTAAGACAGCAGAACGATTTTATGTGGCTCTGCCATCTAGGAAAGCAGGGTACAAAACACGTCAACTCAGATTACAAGCCCTGAACAAAGCAGCTGATGAATCCCCACTAGAGGATAGCACCTCAGAGGAGGATGAGAGAGTTCCCTACCAAGATGAGCCTGATACACCGAGCACACTGTCCTCTGAGGACTCTGAGGATCCTGAGTCTGCAACATGTAGAGGGTCTGCAACTTTGAAGGTTGCATTTCTAACAGATGATGAGTTCCCATTAGCAGAAGCTCCTAACGGCCCAAAGAGGAAACTGACATTTTCTGTGAAATCACCTACAAAGTGTCACGTTGTGGTGAATCGCCTTGATCAGAACATGGTTGACTTTTATGTCAAAAAAATGAAATTGTCTGCTGAGCTGATGGGATCCCCAGCTGGGAAGACCCCAGAGTGCATTCCATCACTCTCAGTCCAGCCGGTCTCCCAGGGTGTGTCATCACTGCCAAGTAAACTGGCCTCCGAGGGCATGACATCACAGCCAGATGAGACAACTTCCCAGGGCATGTCATCACCACCAAGAGAGCTGGCCTCCGAGGGCATGACATCACAGCCAGATGAGACAACTTCGCAGGGCATGTCATCACCACCAAGAGAGCTGGCCTCCGAGGGCATGACATCACAGCCAGATGAGACAACTTCCCAGGGCATGTCATCACCACCAAGGGAGCTGGCCTCCAAGGGCATGACATCACAGCCAGATGACACAACTTCCCAGGGCATGTCATTGCCCCTGATTGAGCCAGCCTCCTGGGGCATGTCATCACCACCAAGTGAACCAGCCTCTGAGGGCATGACATCACCGCCAGATGAGACAACTTCCCAGGGCATGTCATTGCCCCTGATTGAGCCAGCCTCCTGGGGCGTGTCATCACAACTAAGTGAACCAGCCTCTGAGGGCATGTCATCACCACCAGATGAGGCAGCATACCAGGGCATGCAATTGTTGCTAACTGAGCTGGCCTCCCAGGGCATATCATTGCCCCTAATGGAACCAGCCTCCCTGGGTATGTCATCACCGCCAAGAGAGCCAGCCTCCGAGGGCATGACATTGCAGCCAGATGAGACAACTCCCTTTACATTGATCATAATTGAGACGGCCTCCGAGGCCATGACATCACCAAGCAAGCCAACATATGAGGGCCTATCATCACCCTTAATTGAGCCATCTCAGAAGCTAGAATAATTATGTTTAGAAATTTGATATTTATATTTTTGTACAGGTCAACTGTAATGTTTGTAACTATTCAGTTTATTTGAAAAACAGTTCAGAAAAATGTTCAGTTGTAAAACTGTTTTAAAAAGTTTTAAGAAGTTTTATCAAAGGTTTTAGTTTTAGTCAACTAATTGAAAGACCTCTCAAAAAAATAAAAAAATAAAAATGTATATATATATATATATATATATTGTTTTTTATTTTTTACCTAATGAACCTTACTTGTTTGTTCATGCCATTGCAAAATGTGTGAACTTCATAACTGGGAAAAGTTCATTAAATTGAAGGTCATGTTTAAACACTTGGTGGTGGTTTGTTTTTTTAAGATACAATCATATTCAAAGTTTCATTCTACTACCCTCCACATTTACATGATAGATAAGAAGGATAAGGAAGCCCATTTTGAAAAGAACCTGAATCATAGAGAATTCAATTTCAATTTTACTTATATAACCCAATATCACAAATCAAGATTTGCCTCAAAGGGCTTTACAGACCATACAAGGTACAACACTCTCTGTCCTTACACACTCAGTTTGAGTGAGGAAAAACTGCCAAAAAAAAACATCTGGGAAAAATGGTACAAACCTCATTAAGAGCCACAGAGGAGTTGTGTGTACAGACAATGGTAAACAGTGGAATGCTCAGCACGACACAACAATCACAAAGACAGAATATATAGAGAGAACAACAGCAACACGGACACTGGAGGAACACTGGACAGGATGGAGTCGAGAACCACACATCAGGAATGTACAGCTCTAGATCCAGAGATACCTGTAGGAAGGAGAAGGAAGAGAGAGGACAGAAAGGAGAAAGCACAAAAATACAGGAAAGGGAAGACAAGTAAATTTAAGCATTGCAATGGAGGTTGGCCCCCGGCCACACAATTGGGTACAGGTCTGTTCCTTGAACTCCAAAGGGGTGCAGAGATACGGGGGCACACCCATATTCCAAATTTCCATCTATGGACTTCCACATTTCTATCTAGTGAATGAGTTCCAGATTCTCATCTACAACTTTCAGCCATAGATTGAAATCTGGAAGGTGCCATAGACTGAAATTTGGAATTTGCAGATGAGAATCTATGAGTCAATTTATGACCTGAAATTTCTCAAAAATTTGATTTTTTCAGTATAAAACATAGTGCATCACAATGCTCTAGGTCTCCATTCTCACTTTTCCAAGACTCAGAACTGACATAGTAACTTTTGGCAGGAAGTGTATATACAGTGACATTTTCCCAATGGATTGAAACCGCGGATTGGGAAGACACAGGGGACGTTACTAAGATGCCTTCACACTGTTACTCCACAAAGTCAAGCTGAGCTGAAACTACATATTCATATTGTTCACGGGCCATGCTTCCACTGTGCCAAGTTTGGTGCAAATTGAGCAACCTTGAAAATTGGGTCCAAATGCATGATGTCAGTCAGCAAAAAAAACTGGGAAAATGAACGCGCCTCCAATTGCCCACTTGATCACACCACCTGGTGTAGGCCATGAGGGGGTGTCACTGCAAATTTCAGCATTGTACTATGCTTTGGAAGTTAAAAAATGACCACTAGATATGTATTTGAAGATTTTTAACCCCCAGAATCTGTCCCATTGGGCTCCAAATGGGCTGAAAAATGCTCATATGCAGATTCTAGGGGGAAAAGTTTGACCGTGACACTTAACACCTAAAATTTAGGCACCTGGACACCTCTCGGACCTCAAGTCGGGAGTGTTCCGCAATTCTCCCAAGATGTTATTGTAGCGACCCTGGGGTCAAGAGAGCTGATTCCAGGTGCAAATAGAAGCTGGCCCCAGGCCGCTCAATTGGGTGTTGGTCTGATCCTTGAACTCCAAAGAGGTGCGGAGATATGGGGGCATATACAGCTTCCAAAATTCCATCTATCTGGTTGTTTTGGATGAGATTTTGGAGAAACGTCCCA
>JAPQRN010002167.1:0-10105 GCA_037367275.1 Coranthus polyacanthus | reverse complement strand
TCAGTCTACCACTGTGTAAAGGTGCAAACTGCAAACACCTCTTAATGCCCCTCGAGTGTGTTAAATATCAGCCGTGATTCACCGGGTCATTTATTCATAGTTACACTCGTTTATGTTCTGTCAAGACTAATTAGCTGCTTAATATCCCCTTTTTGTCACAGTAGAATAAATTAATGCCCTGATCAGACCAAAGAGAAAAAAAATCTCACTCTACATTATCTGTTTTTCTCTCTCTTGTGGCTGTTTGAAATAAGCACTACTGTATGTCAACTAGAAAGTGAGTGAGGGAAGAGTTTAGTTTGTGAAGCTTGTTACCATACATCCACTAAATGTATTAGAGTGGATGTAGCCTAAGTCACTGCTGTAAAAGAAGGTACACTCAGAAGTGGAAAGTTTGATATTGGCTTGTAATTGTTCAGTAGCTGCCTGGGATGCATTACAAGATGTATAATTGAGTTTAGTATAGTTTTTCCAAGAAAGAGATCAAAGACATGGAAAACTTAAGTTAACCTCCTGGACACTAGATGTTTCCTGCTTCCCTTCCTGCTCTTTTAATCTTTGTTCATTGATGGTTTCAGGTTTCCACATCACAGTCACTGAAAAGTTACATACCCACCATGATTGGCAAAATGTCTGGACTCTACCCTAACCTGCTGATAGGTCCACTATTTTGGTATTGGCAGATCCCTTTAAATGAATAGAATCCCGCAAGGCCTTGGCATAAAGTATAAAGAAAGGCCCTGCTGGGATTTGAACCCAGGATCTCCTGTTTACAAGACAGGCACTTTGACCAGCTAAGCCACAGGGCCACTGGTTGAAGCTTAGAGATGGTGCTACATTTATATTTAATGGCAATCATATTACACTGTGGGCTTCTATGGGTAAAATCACAGCAATGATGGCGAAGTTCTTTTAAATGACAGCGGCAACCTTATGAAGAGAAAGAGAGACTCATCATCAGAAAAGCACCCACAAAACTTCCCTGGGTGGATTCAAACCAGCAACCTCTCAGTTAACATCCTAGCACGCTGGCCAGGTTGTTTGCAGATGACGTCAGGTCACTGTGTTGCTATGACGTGACCAGCAGACAGAGGGCAGGAGTTGATAAGGTTTAAGGTTATTTAAGGATAATGTTATTTATTGTTGTAGTGGTGGTTTTTAATAGATATCTATATATAGATATGTTGGTATCTAGATATAGACATACACTTAAAATGGCCACGAACGCAAAATATTTTTTTACTTTGTGTTTCAGCTTTGAGGTACTACCAGGATACTCTTCCAACTGGCAGCATTGTCAAATTATAGATTGTTAACCTATTTTTTGCCATATTGTCCAGTCCTAGTTCGTGGAGCTAGGACTGGACTTTTCTGCAAACCACAGATATGTATAATCTCAACATAATTTGTCATTTAAGGATCCACTTTCTTTTTTGAAACGTTGCAATATATCACTTCAAGTTACTGTGTGGATGTTTTCGCAACTTTTTGGTTCAACAACAGTGACATAATATATATATGTGGTTTACAAACATGTCAAATTAGTGGAGAAGGTTGAGAAAAATCAAACAGTGATACAAGCTCTAAATCTGGTACAGTGATTCCCCAGGGGATACTGCAAGACTGACCACTTTAAAATCCAAGATGATGATCCAAGATTTTCAAATGAGAACAACTCACCGTCAGCTGTGTATCCAAAGGCAATAACTGTAAGTAAATCCACCACCAGCATTTATTTTTTAAACAGAGTTTGTATTTGGCTAGTTAGCTCATGAGGGGAGAGTGTGGTGCTGATATGGTCAAGGTCACAGGTTCAATCCCTGTACTGGTCAGTTTTATACATTTTGTGCAAAGGGCATGTTCCTATGTCCTCTTCAGTAGAGAAGATAGTTGATAGGATCTAATTTCCAACTGAGGAACAACCAGCAGAGCCACATAAGACACCATATGTGACACATGATGTTGTCTGAAGCTGAGCTGCCCTCATCTTAAATACAACCTTTTGACCAGCCACGTTTGTCTGTAAAATGCTTTGGTAGAGCAAATATTATGTGACTTGTCAAAAGTAACTGACCACGTGGCCTATAGGACAAGACGTCTGACTTTGGATCAGAAGACTGAGGGTTCATCCCTTCATGGTTGTAATACCTAAAACTATTATTAAACAGGACAGAAAAAGAAATGTTTACTGCTTCAATGCATAGTGCCATCATTCATGGATCGTAAACAACCAAACAACATTCTTTATACTTTGTCTGTGTTTCAAATGTTGACACTTTAAATATTAACATAAAGATTAGTTTACTATTTTGGTATTCATAAAAATCCCTTTAAATGAATAGAATCCCGCAAGGCCTTGGCATAAAGTATAAAGAAAGGCCCTGCTGGGATTTGAACCCAGGATCTCCTGTTTACAAGACAGGCACTTTGACCAGCTAAGCCACAGGGCCACTGGTTGAAGCTTAGAGATGGTGCTACATTTATATTTAATGGCAATCATATTACACTGTGGGCTTCTATGGGTAAAATCACAGCAATGATGGCGAAGTTCTTTTAAATGACAGCGGCAACCTTATGAAGAGAAAGAGAGACTCATCATCAGAAAAGCACCCACAAAACTTCCCTGGGTGGATTCAAACCAGCAACCTCTCAGTTAACATCCTAGCACGCTGGCCAGGTTGTTTGCAGATGACGTCAGGTCACTGTGTTGCTATGACGTGACCAGCAGACAGAGGGCAGGAGTTGATAAGGTTTAAGGTTATTTAAGGATAATGTTATTTATTGTTGTAGTGGTGGTTTTTAATAGATATCTATATATAGATATGTTGGTATCTAGATATAGACATACACTTAAAATGGCCACGAACGCAAAATATTTTTTTACTTTGTGTTTCAGCTTTGAGGTACTACCAGGATACTCTTCCAACTGGCAGCATTGTCAAATTATAGATTGTTAACCTATTTTTTGCCATATTGTCCAGTCCTAGTTCGTGGAGCTAGGACTGGACTTTTCTGCAAACCACAGATATGTATAATCTCAACATAATTTGTCATTTAAGGATCCACTTTCTTTTTTGAAACGTTGCAATATATCACTTCAAGTTACTGTGTGGATGTTTTTAATAGATATTTCAGTACATGTAATCACTGTATGTAAAGCCATCATCAACATATCGTTCAAACAGTGTTAGAGTTGAAATACTGAGATCACAGCAAACCAGAGGCTTGTACCTGAAAGAATTATCAACGCCTTGACTCCCGTCAACATCCTCACCAAACTTTCACTAACACACAACAATTAGTTTGCTTTCTCACATCTTTAGACTAATGTACTTTATTTTTTGAGAGGTGAATTCCTTGTACTCACCAGTCTTGTACATTTTGTGCAAAGGAATGTTCCTATTTCCCTCTCCAGAAGAGAAGTTAATTGAAAGGATCTGATTATCAACCAAGGAACAACCAATGGCACCACATGATGTGACACCTTAATCCAATCACAATACATCAGACCAACAATATGGCCACGCCCACGTTTGGGGGAAAACAGATTAAATTACCTTCTAAATGACACTACAATACCATGTAAACTTCATCATATATGTCGACTCTGCCTACAATGGAACATGCTAGATATAACGAAAAACTGAATTTGATCCATCTCAAATCATGTCTGTTCAGTAGCATACTAGCTAGCATTAGTTAAAAAGACACAAAGGTCGGAGTCGGTTTAGCCTGAGCCCTAACCCTCACTAAACTACAACAACCTGGGATCCACAACAACCTTATCTATATATCTGCCTTTCACAAACTTAGGGTCAGGATCCAAAATGGGTCGCAGAGTTGTTTTAATTGGTCACCAATTGTCGGAGTTAAATAATAACAATAATATGAAATGGGAAAACAATTTCAAAATGAAAATAGTAGAAGAGTGTTTGGAAGAGTTTGAAAGAAAGAAATGTTGACCTATGTGAAATGCAGAGGAGAGGTAAGAGATATAACAAGACAAAGACAAAACGCAATAAGATATAAAAGACGCAACAAAATGAAAATAATGTAGAAGAGGTAACAGCAAAAAATGAGACACATTGACAGTAAAATTCAGGATGCATTTCTGTAAATTTGTATCCCAAAAAGATGTAAAATTGATTGTTTGGGTCTTGAGCTGAAACAGTTTGGGACCCACTGCTATATATAATGAGACAGGAGGCTATGATTTTTAAAACATTTTTTACAATTAATAGCTAAAGTGGATGAGTGCACACATGCTGCTACTGTCCTACTGTTATGCTGCGACTGACAAGCATCTGTTACTAACAGACAACATGTAGCTGTTAATAATAAGTATGTGAAGGAACAATTAAAGCAATTAATATGCAGCAGAAACACAACAGATACACAACAGCTATTTGGCATCTTTACACCAGTATTTACATTGGTTTTTCATAAGCTGGACACACACTTAACATCTGAAACATTAGGATGGGTCACAACACAGACTGTTTCCAACAACTGGAGCAACTGGAGTCAGTCACCACACAACACACTAATAACTGGTCAGTAATGACTGGACGTTCCGCATTCCAGCCCCTGACATCTGTTTGTTTTCATTCACCAAATAGAGTCCACTAGTCAGAAAACACACTCAGCAAATGGAGTATTATTTTATCCATATGACACAGACGGGGCTCCATAACGTCCTTTGTAAATGCATTTAGCTAATGCTATACAGTATATGTACAGTACATCAATCATTTAACAGTATGGTAATTAAATATGAAAAAAATCAGAATTACAGCTAGCATCACTGCTTACCTTTTACATTCTAAACTTCCACGACTGTAGCTCAGTTTCTCTCCTTGTCATTTATATGTTGTATGTATGTGTAACAGATATTCACTCTTTTGCCAGTGTTCAACCAGCTTTTCTTCCACTTCACTTTTCCAGTGTTGTATCTTGTACTTTAATGTCCACAACATCAATTACGTTTAGAAACTTTACTGTTTGAACTTGTCACTCTGGTGCAGCCACAGACAATGTGAGTATTTCTGTAAACAATTTAACAAGCAAACTTGTGCGCTCCGAGTATATGTAGTATACTTTTACTTCACAAACTTTTTTGCTCACCATTTCTCATCTGGTGTGTGGTTTTATTATTATTATTATTATTGCTGAATTTAGCTGCCAACTGTAAACACAGACTGAGCCTGACTCGATTTGACTGGATTTTATCAGTCTTCATGTCCAAGTTACATCCATAATGGGCCTGACAGTCATAAAGTGTGTGTCGAGTTTTCCCCCAAAAGGAGGAGTGATGATGAAACCTGCTGTAGCTGTAACGTAATGCCAGTCTATTGTATGTATATATGTACAGTATATTACCCCTCATAGTAAGCCGCCTTTTCTTCTTGGCACAGTGGGGATCGTTTAGTGTCATCTTAGGATAAGCAAACACTAATCTACTGCTTGTGTTTTTACATCTACCTAAACTCAAATTCAAACCATACATGGATTTTTTCCAACAGTGAAAAAAGCATAGAGAAGGACTGCATCAATCCCGCTACCTCTAGATAAAAATTTGTTACACTGAAAAACTCATGGTAAATGCAGGTATTGACCAAACTACCTCTTACATGCTAATAGAGCTCTCTACCAGTTGAGGTTAATCCACTTTGTGAATCTCCATCTGAGAAACACTCACACTAATCTCCTGCTTGTGTTTTTACACCTACCTCATTTGGTCCAGACTTTCCAGTTTGATCTTTTTACTACAAAACATTATGTTTTTTGGGCAAGAAGAAATAAAAGACACTCTCTATGTTCTTTAAGGTACCAAATGAAGCTCTGATGTGAAATATGTTCATGTGAATATTGTGACTTCAGCTAAGACGTCATCCAATTAAAAGTGATCCTCAAAATCTGATGACAGAGAAGACTAACACTGTACGAAAGCAAGAGCAGTGCATTGTGGGCCAACCAGGCTTCCCATCAGCAGAGCTGGACTGGGCTCGGTCACATCACGCTGCAGGTATGTGTGGGCCTCTCTCAGCGCTGTGTAATTATCACCCATTTGACACAGTCTGAGGGTTTCGTCTGGAATATGAATGAGGCAGATAAAAATACTGAGATCACAGCGAACCAGAGGCTTGTACCTGAAAGAATTATCAACGCCTCGACTCCCGTCAACGTCCTCACCCAGCTTTCACTAACACACAGTTAGTTTGCTTTCTCTTTCGACTAATGTACTTTATTTTTTGAGAGGTGAATTCCTGCCAGAGTCAACCTGTAACATTCTAAATACCAGCCAGCGTTTGTACAGGCTGTATGGCACACAGCCCAGACCTGCTATTGATAATGATCTTAATGATTTGTGTGTGTTTGGGTTTTTAATCTGTACCCCTCCGAGATTCAGTTTCCCAGATATCAGAGGTCAGGTCCAGGCAGTTTGTCATCGCATCCTGTTTACTAACCTTTGCTAAAACATAGCACAAATCAGGCCTTTCAAACGTTCGCTTTAGCCTTGACCCTCTTAAAATATGCTAATCCAAAACACACATAAACATCCTTTTAAATTAAATCCTTCCCATCCTTTCAGTCCAGCTCTTTCAAATGGCTGCTATGTAACAAAAGAAACTAAATCTCTTTAGAAATAACTGAACTAAGGCGTGTTAATTGTTGAGACTGTTTTGGCTATGAAGAATGAAAGACATGTTGATAGACATAAACCTGCCAACACACTCATTCCCACTGCTTGAAATGAATATAGGCTTCGTAAAACTTTGCGTTTACTTGTCTGTGCCATCACACAAAATGCTTGAAAAGTGTCTGAAAGATTACCAATAGAATGGATTATAAAGATGCTGCATAAAGCAGCTCATGAACTAATCATCGCATCTCTAAATCAATATTCTTTGCATGCATTAATCTTAGCAATCTTTCCTCTTTTAGTGTTTATCATGTTGGGTGTATGACAGCCAGAGAGGCCAAAAGGTTCAGAGTTGGGTAGAGTAGCCATCAAGTACTCAAGTAAAAGTACTGTTACCTTGCAAGTAACAAAACAAGTACTCAACTAGGAGTAAAAGTACTGATCCAAAAAACACTCAAAACGTCACTGTGTGATATTTTTACCTTCACTCTCATGAGGGTATTGCAGTTGTGTCCGTCTGCATGTATGTATGGTATTTTTATGTATGAACAACTAAAAATCTACAGCACACTTGACATTTTTATGCAAGGTAGGTCTCTAAAATATTTCAGTCCTCTTTGAAGATGGATCTGGATCCGGATTCCAGATTCTCTTCACCATTACGAGATAGGGCACTTTTTGACATTTTTGCAATTTTTTCAGACATGAAGGTAGATATTGCGCTGAAGAAAATCACACACATGCTGCTGGACAATATCTATCATCACAATCGATTTCTTGCTGATCCTGAAGACGATCGAGAACTGAGACTTCATAAGGATCACTTAACTTTCTGTTTTGATGGGCATTCAAACTGTGATAACAGTAGTGACAGTATGAACTCTGAAATCATATCCACTCCACCCCAAGTGACTTCGAGACAATTGAAGATAGAAATATGAATCCGAATCCTAGAAGGATGTTTTAAGGGTTAATGAATTGATTTAGGTTTTTTTGGGGAGTTTTTCCCTCACTCAAACTGAGCGTCTAAGGACAGAGGGTGTTGTGTATTGTACAGACTGTAAAGCCCTTTGAGACGAATCCTTAATTTGTGATATTGGGCTATAGAAACAGAATTGAACTGTATTAAAGTCCAATCTCAATCACTGCAAATGCATTTGTGCTAATATCTCAACCAAGTGGTAGGTTGTAGTAACGTACAAGTGCTACAAGATGGGTTTGACCCTAAAAAAAACAAGACAGCCGCTGTTGGAAATGGCCTACTACATACTATGAGCATACAGATTCTGACCAAAAGGAGTAAGTAAGTAAGTAGTATGCAGAATATGACAAACCTGAAAAATCTACAGTCTGCCAAAGACACCCAGATCTAAATCTGATCTGGCCAAATTTCTCAGTCTGCTGCTCAAGCTTATCTGCTTGATATACTGCATCCCACAATGCACTGCGGCCATCTTCTTCTTTTGTCTACTGTTGCAATTAGCTTACTGCATTAACACAAATTTATATACATTCAAAATATGGAAATACAGCTGAGGAAATGTAGGCAAAAACAGCTGTGTGCTGTGGGGGAGACGAGTGACTACATGTGTAAGTGCATAGAACTGTCACGGTACAATTTGTTCTGACATATTTTTTCTCTGACACATATTTGCAGAAAAAATGGAATGTTTTGGTAGTTTGAAACAAAAATGAGCAGCCAACACCAGCAATTTCTATGAACAACCTAATTTCTATTCAACCATTTCGTTAATATTTTTACGTAAAAAAGCAAATGGGTATCCATGGTGATGAGCATGGTGGTCATGTGATGATGCAGTAAACTGCATAGATAGATATTCACACAGCACGCCATCTTTTTTGAGCCACAGTTTTTCAACCTTATCACCGTAGTGATACATCCAAGGATGTCTCCCTTATGTGTACTGGTGTGGCTCCAGACATCTCCCAGTGCATTGGTGGTATAGTGGTGAGAATAGCTGCTTCCCAAGCAATTGACCCGGGTTCGATTCCCGGCCAATGCATCAACTCACAGTTCTTGGTGAGCAGATAGCACATGAAGCTATCTCACACTGTTTAGGCCTTTTTGAGACTGTAGTAAATGTTGCGCACTGTACAAAGCCTGCCATAGATTTCTGTTGTTACCAGTCACCATGATGGCGTCCAATGTAAAAATTTAATCACACCATATTTCCATTTCCTTTCCCTGACTGGGAATTTAACCCAGGCCCCGTTGGTGAAAGCGCCGAATCCTAACCACTAGACCATCAGAGATCTAAGAATTGGAGAATTATGATTAAAAAGAAGTGAAATATTCACCACCTACTGAAAATGTGGCTTATAAAAGCAAAGGACAGGTGTTGTTTTGCACTTATCTGGGCTCTTGACACCAGTAGCTTCCCTGACCGGGAATGAAACTCAGGCCGCGGCGGTGAGAGTACCGAATCCTAGCCACTAGACCATCAGGGTGACCTAGTTTTAAACAACAGCTCCACAAAAGTGAGGAACATAATAATCAACTGCTGAAAAACTTGGTACAGGGCTAGTGCATTTCTTTAAAGTGATACTAAACCCCTAGAAATGTGTTTTCAACCTAAAAATAGAATCACATGGCCCATTTGTGATGAAACACATCAGTTCTAGTGCTAATACACATATGAATCAACAAATGTGTAAAAAAAAACTGCATTTTATGGGTGAAAACAAATGTATTCGCCATTTCCTGGTTCTTAGAAAAATCTTCTTGATCCCACTGCGGTGATGATGTAGAGTCGTACTTTTAGTACTGTGTTAGTGCGACTCTACGTCATGAAATTTGTATAAAAAAATCAGTGTTACCACCTCTAATCAGAAGTGTTCCGTCCACCTGTCCTTCAGTCAGACTCTGCCAAACCTCATTCATTTTCCGATGGGTCGAACTGAAGTCTTTATATCACTCTGTTCTGAACCACTGGATTCACACAAGGCAGTGATTTTACCTTAAAACCAACGCATCTATCAGTTCATTTGTTTGTTGGTTTGAATTCAAGATAACGTCGTAAAACGCAGGCTGCACAATGTCTCTTTTTGTCAGCGAACTCTGGTAGGTCTAAGAGTACTTCAAGGCTTCAGTTCCCAGTGGGAAAAGACTGTAAGATGGCAAGAAAAAGAGGAGAAAATATTCTAAATATACCACACACTTAAAGGGATATTTATTTATATTCAGTACAAAAACTCAAAGTACCCATCCGGGGCCTCTGCAATAGGTGTCTTATGATTCTCTGTTGTACAGATGTACCTGAACTACTCATGTCACACATCCACACCTGCACTGATCACATATATATATACGTATATATACATATATACGTATATATATATATACATATATATATATATGTATATATATATACATATGTATATGTATATATGTGTGTATATACATATATATATATATATTATACTCAACCACCTGACTCCACC
>JAPQRN010002166.1:0-10108 GCA_037367275.1 Coranthus polyacanthus | reverse complement strand
TCTCATTACTCTGCAGCCCCACACACAAAACATATGGATCAACAAATGCTTCAGCAGCTCCAGTTATTGCACTGCTAGTGTATAATGCCTATAGCACTTTCATGTTCTAATACTGGCTGCTTTCCTGCTTTGTTGTTAAACCCCTCCTGTGATCTGATTTACTGTCATTTCTCCACTGCTGTTAAACCAGAAGCAGCCGTTTATCAGGAGTTTGAATGTTAAGAGTGAGTTTCTCATTCAGCCCGCAGACAGGCATAGCTGCCTCTTCCCAGCAGGCCGCTGTCTCACAGCTTGTTACCATGTCAACTCACTGACCACCCACGACTGTGGCTGCGTGAGCCCCAGAGGTTCATGGATAATCTTTCATCCTCAGTCTGTGAGTAAACAGAAGTATCATTATTCATTATTTAAATGTCGTCCTCTGACCCCAAATGCACTCCCACTCAGTCTTAACCCTCACAGTCACAGCAAACAAGTAAAAAAAATTCTCTATTTGGCTAAAATGCTTATTAAAAAGACATTTCCAGGCTTGTTTCAGGAGGGAAATTGAGTGCTTAATGATGGATGTTCCAAGTGTTAATAATGTAAAAACACTCAAATTATAAATTAAAATTAAGTTCACTCATGGTGACATTTTTCAACCCAGTCTTCACATCTTTATAAGATGTGCTTTTTAAAACCACATTAAATTTCAGGAAACAATCTCATCAGCACTTTCCAATCTCCTGAGAGCAATTCTTACAGCAGCTGCATAATACAGGACTTCAACTGAATCTAAGCAGCTGAAGTGATCCTGATCAATTCAGCCAAGTGTTTTCTACATATACAATATTGTCAGTGTAGTATGAGCTACTTATGGTCAACTGCAACAGATGTGAACACGGAGATCTTTTTTTAGAAGTGGAGAAGATGTGTATAAAGATGGTAGCTGAGAAACTGTTTTTTTATTCAGTCTATGGATGACAGCCAAATTCAGATGTTCTTTAACATTTCTTTAGGAATGTCTTTAGGAATCTCTTCATTAGATTTGAGATCAGACCTTTTTTTCTCATCACGTCTCCACATACAGTGTTCACTGAAAATGAAACATGATTAACTGCACACATGCTGCAGTGTAGAGCTGTCAGAGCTTATATCTGACACCACTGAGCTGTGCTGCAGGTTTTATAGACGCACTTTAAAATATAGATTTCCACCAGACACTTATTGACTTCGCAGATTCTATCATGCAGTCCTTAAAGATTTGTGAGTGCTCCTGTGCTTAAAAGAAGTTTCAAGTTTCAAGTTTCAACGGCAGCTAGTGTTGCACACTGTTGCTGCTGTAGAGGAGCAGAAGAGAGACACTGAAGAACTCAGATTTTTACAGAAAATCCAAAGTGACTCTTCTACATACAAAATCAGTGTACAAGCTGTTTTCATGGATGGAGGCACATGAGACCATTGTTAGCTTAGAAATTGAGTTAGTTAATGTCAACAAATGACCAGCTCCCAGGACAAAACAGACTTCACAAATCTACTGCATTGTATGTGTGTGTACAGTTTCAACAGTTTCAACTTGGGGCTTAAAAAGTGTCTTATTTGTGAATGAAATGACATATAATGTATGTTAAATATTCCAAATACACAAATACAGATTCTTAAAGTATTAAATTAGAAAATTACGGCTTATCGGACCAAACAACTCACCAACAGACCAAACAACTGCTGTAGACACATCTAAAAAGATAGGTCCTCTACCATAGAACTGCAAAAGTCATTAAGATTAACATTAGATTATGGATGCATAACAAGTCTCTGAAAATAGCCTTTTTTTAATGCGATGGAAATACAGGTAAATGTTTTAGGTCTAAATCACATTTCATTTCATCAACACTGAAGCCTTTGAGGTATTTCATCCAGTCATTCAAGGCGGTTTGTCCCTGAAGTCGTCGGCCATGTTTGTGTCGTCTCGTCCTCCACACGGCCCTCAGATCCTCCTGACAGAAAACACATCAAATACTTTGAGCTGATGAGGGAAAAGCATGGTGTAAAGCCAGAATATTGTTCATTTTCTGCCAAAGAATTCCACCAGCCCACTCACCACAGTCACACTGACTAATTAGTGTACATACATTAATGTAAAGAACATTTGCATCTTTGGTCCTTAACAATATAACGTATGCAAATCGCTGTGCTGTATAGTTGCTGCAGGTCTGCTATATCCTCCTTAATATACGAAGCTCAGACAATACTAATTAGAATTGTAAATCATCCTTAATGGTTGAAATATTTTGTTGAATATTAATTACTGTAATTCACTTTATTCCTGCTGGATTTGATTAATATGTGAAGGTTCCATCTGATCTTTTTCTTTAACGGGTCACATATTCTTTTCCATACAATATGCAAATCAGAATAATTCTAAGGCAGATGCTGCAGAAACAATGTGTACTATCTTAAGGTTAGATTAGCATAATACATATACATGTATATATATGTGTGTGTGTGTGTGTGTGTGTGTGTGTGTGTGTGTGTGTGTGTGTGTGTGTGTGTGTGTGTGTGTGTGTGTGTGTACAGTATAGTGCTACTCAGTTTGCCTTTAAGCAAATACTGGTTCTATTACAAAGTCCACCTCCTGCCACAAAACACCTGAGGAAACATGATGGTCTTTTTGTTTCGTTGTATGTGGGTGTGTGTCTTGTACCCTGTATGTTTATTTTCATCACACTGTTTATATACATTTAAGCAGCTGCAGCTCATCCAGAGTTTTAACCAGGACTAAGAGAACAGAGCACATGACACCAGTTTTAAAATCTTTACACTGGCTTCCAGTGAGTTACAGAATAGATTCTGTAACTGCTGCTAGTTTACAAATCACAAAATGGTTTAGCTCCAGAGTACATATGTTTAGAGATTCTAAACCTAGCAGGGCTCTTAGATCCACTGACTCAGGTCAACTAGTTGAGACCAGAGTCCACACTAAACATGGAGAAGCAGCATTTAGCTGTTACGCTGCAAACAAATGGAACAAACTGCCACTCGAGGTGCGATTTGCATTAAATGTGGAAACTTTTTAATCCAACTTAAAAACATTCCTTTTTTCATGTGCCTATGCATGAAATCCACACTGTCTTTTACTACTAAGTATTCTTTTAATCATTGATTCTTTTAATTTTTGTATTTTTTAATTTAAATTAAAATTTTTGTTTTGGGCTTTTATTTTCATTGTTTTGGCGTTTTGCTTTTGTTCCCTGTGTGTGTTGCCTTTGTGTATGAAGTGCGCTATATAAGTAAACTTGCCTTGCCTTACATTTAAGAATCCAACACTGTGCAGTATACCCACACTTTGCCTTTTGTAACATTAACTCTCTGTTCTACTGAGCCCACCTAGGTTCAGATGGGATTAGTAATCTGTGCCCACAGATTTCCAATCCATACCCATGGTCAGCCAATCTGGGCTCATGGGTTTGTAACTTTGGTAAAGTTGGAAGATACTCAAACATTAGAATTTTCTAAAAACAAAGCATACTGAACCACAATTAAAGGTGCAAGTGGCAATGACTGGGCTCTTGTAGATGTCTTCAGGTACCGCCTCTCTCTGGATGTAGCTGAAGAGTTGAATATCACTTTCTGTGTCCATTATCTGACACTGGAGAACAACCACTAATCATATATGATGAGGTGACATGACTGAAAATCACAAAAAGTGGTAAAAAATTGCATATTCATAACAGTATCATTTACTGTCTCACAGCACCTCAGATATATAGAGGGTACAAAGGTGGGACTTTTACACTGGAGTTTGTGTTGATTTGGTACAATTTGTTCAGTAGCCTACAGTATGTATGTAGTCAGAACTGTCCTGAACTGAAATCTATCATTTCTCATCAGAATTTATTATGGAGCAATGTGTTTCTACAGCACCTCAAGTTTCAGAAACAAAGCCATTTCAAGGTACAAATGTGGTACTTTGACTTTGGACTTGTGACTCTAACAATCCACAACACTGGGTTTATCACATCTGGCCGGTAGTCTACATTTTTCTACATGATTGGTAGGCTGCTGTTTTTTTTTAATATCAGTAATATGGATGTGTATAGGCTATAGAACCATGAAGAATCTGAACAGCGATTGGTTATTACAGCTGTCAAGATTTCTTTTTACAATATGCTGAAAGGGAATTATGGAATCAAGCACTGCAGCTTCAAGCAGAATATTTCATGTATTTCATATAATTGTTTTTGGTGTGAAGGATGACATGTAGCCTTCTGACAGTCATGTGAAATCCAGAGTTTATTAAACCCCTGGGAGGGGAATGCAGTCGGGTTTGTCTGTCTTTCTGTATACATGTCTGTTAGTCTGTCTGAGTCTGTAACTCAAAACACATTTTGACTTGAACATTTTACACAAGTCTAGACATTTTTAAAGGATTCTTTACCATTGGGAGATGGGCACTTTTTGACATTTTTGTGATTTGCTCTGAAATGAAGGCAACTATTGCTCTGAAAAATATCACACACATGTTGCATGACAATATCTATCAACATGATCATTCTTGCTGATCCAGTTGATGATCCATAACTGAGCACATATTTTCATTTCTAAATCATCAATCATATTAGATGAGTGTTCCTGACATATATATGTTTCTTTTACGGTATTCACACCTTGGCTGGATTATTCAGTGTGGTACATATGGTGTAATGAGGCAAGGCCCTGCAATCTCTGATTGTTTTGTTCCAAATAAATTAACAAAAGTGGAGAAAATTCCCTCTCTTGGACCACTGCTCTCCATTCTCAGCAGCGCCTCCTCTGCAGCCATGCCTGGCACAAAATGGGTTAAGACATGCTGTCTTCTATGTTAAATAATGGGACAATTATCAATAGTGAGTTGACAACTGCAAACCTTAGTGAGTCATGTTGTGCAAATCATATAATACTCTCCTCCTCAAATGTTGTACTCTGAGAGGGAAACTCAAAATACAAATACATATGCAATAAAACCAGACACAAAAATAATGTCAGCCACTGGCTTCATCTTTTTTTTCTAAAATCATGTTAACTTAATTGTACAAACTTGAAAAATATGTGCAATGGATTTTTAAGTGCATGTATTATTAAAAGGATATTGAAAGAAATAAAGTAAAAACTGTTCAAAGGCGAGGATGGCAGAAAGAAAAATCTAGTTTTTCTGTACTGTGTGTGTGTATGTGCATACATGATAAATGGTGGATAGAAAGAGATGCATTACTAATCTGATCATTCTGACCTCACTGCTCTTTACTAACCTGTAAAGCATCATCTAAACGCACAGAATGGCCATGGGAGAGAAATTAGTCTCACAGAATGGAGGCATTTTTATGCCTCAATCTGCATAATGAACTTTAAGCCGCTGAACCCCGACTGTGACTTTGTTTCTGGCTCATTTTGGTTTTTTTTCTTTCTTTCTCTCTTCCATAACAGGCTGCTGGTGGCTGATAGCAGGCCTTCAGTCACGGAGGACAGAGCTGTGATGTTTCTATCAGCAGTCAGGCAAAAGGAGTGAAACTCACGCTGCGTCTCTGAGCCTCTGAAGCCACAGCAGTCCTTCTCGTCTTCACCGCTCTGCCCTCTCACCTCCTCATCCCCACTTTGTTCTCTCCTCACCCTGCCTTCTGTCAGCTCTTCTCTCTGCCTCGTTTTGTCATCTCGTCTCATCTCCGCTCACTTTGTCATTGTGTTTTTGAAGCTAAGAAACCTTTGCATATGAAGGCAGCGGTGTTCCATTAATCATTTCACAGTCCGCCGTCATACTCAGGTATGATATTTGAATGTTCGATGATGTTTGGTCTGTTGGTTGGTGTCTGGATTTCTGTCCACTTGTTTCTCCACAGTG
Organism: Coranthus polyacanthus; assembly: GCA_037367275.1. Classification (NCBI taxonomy): domain Eukaryota; kingdom Metazoa; phylum Chordata; class Actinopteri; order Kurtiformes; family Apogonidae; genus Coranthus; species Coranthus polyacanthus. The sequence continues at coordinate 4,254 of JAPQRN010002166.1, read as the reverse complement.
CAATTCCATCCAGAAGCTGCTGTTGAAGCAGAGAGTAAAGATGCTGCTATAGATGGCCATTTGTTTGAAATGAAGCCACAGCAAAAGTGTCAAAAATTGCAGTTCCTCAAATGTCCCCTTGAGGCTGGTAAAAGTAATAGACCCTCAAAAAATGTCCAACTTATATTAACATGTTTACTGCCAGGCCCAAAAAACTATTTTGGTCTCTATGGCTAATTTCATGACAAATGTACAGGCGGGAATTTATATATAACTCAATTGTTTAAATTATATTAAGGCTTAAAATTATGCATAAATAAGACGGTGGCTGCTGTGAGCAACAGGTGAGTACTGCCCATGTATGCTGTGTGGGCTTTGATTGACAGCTAGCTCAGCTGGTGAGTTTATACTTTTGGGATTCTGTTTATTGAATAAAACTTTTTTTTTTCTCCTGACAGACAGCTCTACTGTGGTTAAAAAGTTACACTAACAAGATGTCACACATATATTTCATGAAGTTTACTGGTACTTACAATCCATAGTTTTCAGTCGCATGACGATGCGGAGTCCTGGAAGGCAAAAGTACAGATCCTACATGACGGTCAACTCTGGACAGCACAGCCCTGTCAATTTAACATCTGTTTCAAGCCACGAATACTTACATCACCTCTCAAATAAATCCAAATAAACCTATGTGATACGTTCTGAACACTTGTAATCCATATACAGCTCTCCTCACAGTATTAAATAATTACACAAACCAAACTGGCTGAGAGCATGCACAATGGACTTTGCAGGACTTTGCTTGTGTAATGGGTACACCACCAGATATGTGGTACTTTGACACATCAACATGAACGAGGAAGAGGGCCTACACAGTCGATCAATGGCTGGCTAAGAGCTGGAAGGCGATACAGAGGGAGCACTTTGATGGTTTGATTGGGCTTTTCAGTTAGCTGACAGCTGTCACATGTTTTATATAATCTGCAAGGCTTTTCTTAACACTGAGCCAAAAGAAAAGTTGCACAACACGATTGTACATTTTACTCACACTCTAATGTCTCGACTCATCATGTGCCACATACAACACCAACTCATGGAATTTGGAGGGCACAACAATCTGGTAAACTGGATCTCCATCAAAACCTTCATCATGTGAGACTTCTGTAATGTTGACAAAAATAAGAGTATAAATTAGATTTTCCCTCACTTTTCTGATGCTTCTCTGTGTCTCTGTCACAAATGGCTCATATTACACTGGGAGGCGAATGTCACTGCCCACTTTTCATCAGCAAACGTTCTGATTGGCTCAATTCTCAACAGGTGTCAACAATTATCAGTTATTAATGTGGTGTACACATCCAAAAAGACTGAAGATAAGTCAAGTAAGTCTGTGACATGTCTCTCCTTTGGAGGCTGTACAGTAGTTTTGATTCACTGAAGCAGGAATAATACACTTTTCATAGCTAATTTTACCAACATGGTCACTGTTCTGTTGCTAGTAACTGATGGCTTGAATGCCTTGAATATGATTGGTTATGGATATTGTTCTTACCTACTACATCACAAGCAAAGGATTTTCTAATTGTCTTGTTTTGTCTGGAGGACATCTTGTAGTGAGGACACTAGAGGACTGACAGTACTGAGCAAGTTTTTATTTTACACTACAAAGTTTATATAAACATAAAAACCCAATAAAAGTGCATTTTCACAGTACGGGACCTTTAAAGACAGTGCAGTCTCTATTAACATGACCTTTTTATAACAGAAATGACTCATGGACACCACGATCATGTCTCTCTGTTTGCACTGGAATGTGCAGAGAAATACAGTGCATTCCTCCAGGAGGGCCATTTGCTCTGCCACCAGCAAAACCATAAGGGCAGGGATCACTGCCACTTCTTCTCTGGGTTAACAAGTCGTCATCTGCTAGTGCAGCAGCCTCTACCACAGTCTGTACCTTCTGTTCACTTATATACATTGCAATGTGCTCCGGGACTGAGTTTTTGAACTGTTCAAGCACCATTAAATTACACAGGCCATCAAAATCTTTTACCTCTGATGCAGAACACCAGCGATTAAAGTGAGTTATACCATCAGTACAGCAGCTTTAACCTTGGCGCGGTCCTCACCGCCACCTGCGATTAACGAGAAAAAAAACCTCCTGCGCGCCCCATCATTACGCACTGCAGCAAGTGTGCGAGTAGAAAAATGCCAGTTTCAATGTTTTGACGACAAAATGCAGCAGTTCAGCTGCAGCTTTCAGCCTTATTCGGGAATTGGACGAGCCCCCAGTTTGTTATGGCCCGGCTCACACAAGGAATAAACTAAAAAAGAAATGTACTCAACAAAAGTCAGCTGGTTTAACAAAATTAACCAAAAGGTATTTTCCAACAAATGAAACTGGCAGTGAGTAATGCTGCCCAAACAAAATGCCAAACTAAACTATCAAAAGCTCCAAAGTAACATGGCGTGGTGCCAAGGGAGAGGAAGCCCCAGGATAGGACAGGACAGGTTTGCACTCAGGAGCTGCCTCCAATTCCCAGATGTCCTTCAGCTCCACCCAACCAGGTCCCAGCAGCAAAACTGAAAGACAATACAGCAACACACACAAAACACAACACACACCAGCTCTGGAAAAGCCCTGGGTCTGTAACACCCTGCCAGAGCTGCCTTTGAAGGATGCTTCCAGTAGGTTATATCTGTGGAGAATTATTGCTGCTGCTGTTAATGAGGTGAATGACAAGAAATTCTTCATTGTCAAAGGTGAGGCTGATTAGCTAACGTTAACAATGTCTTGTTAATTTCAGCAGCTACAGTAGTGACAGCAGAAGTATTCTGGTTAGATTAATACTATATCTTATGACATAAATTTAAACGTAACATAACATGTTTTCAGTGTCAGGTCAACAGTTTCTACAGTTTAGCATCAAATTACACAACAGCAGAGGGACTGGTGTGATTTGTATTTACTTGTATAGTAGACAGGACTCTGTAGAAGCATAGCCTTATTTCAGTATTGGATCCTATGTTCTGTCAGTTAGTCTTTATATTAGGCCAGCTAACTTGGTGAGATTCAGAAATGGATGCACTAAGAGAACTACATACAGCACTGCCACTGTCGCCAATTCCCCAGTGGCCACTCGCGGTACTGCAGTTTCCCCCAAAAGCACAATGATAAAAGAGCTTCCTATAAAACATGTTTCAGCATGTTTTCCTGTAAACATGACACCTCAAACACTGGAAATCACTCTGTTTATCATCAGTTTTCATAACATGGAGGTTTAAACATTTTAAATTGTCTAACGCCCCCCAAAAAAATTGATTATAAAAAGAAAGTGGCATCGTTATATAGGGACAAACCTTAGAAGGAGGCAGTTCGAATCCCATCTCAAACCAAAGGTCAATATTGTGGTTTGAAATTTTTCATAATGTAACTTCCCCCAACCCCTTCCCTAACACTAACCACATTGTTTTTGTGCCTAAACCAACTAAACTTTAACCATGACATTGTCACAGCCTGAATGCAACAGTTATGTAGCATTTTTTAACTCTATCAATGGTATTTGTGTCCGCCATTTTCCTGCATATATGTCATTTTGGAAGTGACTGGCAATCAACCTATTCTGTTGTTTAGGTACTTGGACGTGTTGCCAAAATCAGATATCTGTAAGACCCAATATTGTGATCCCGAGTGAAGATTTTTAACGCAGCAGCAGAGCCAAGAGATAATTGTCTGCAGGTTCATCGCTACAAGCGAGTCCTTTTTTTTACATTGCACAGTCATTTGATGCATTGCTGTTATGAAAATATGGATTATAGTCACTTACAGGAAGGGAGTTTTATCAGCCACAGCTTAAAGATCCTAAAAATATACCTTCAGTAACACCTTTATGCATACACATAACGCACAGACACAGACTCAGCACACAGGCTAGGATTTGTTGTAAGGATGTTATTTGTGGTACAGCTTTGTAAAAAAAAAAACTGCCAGAAAGATGGAAGCAAAAAAGTAGTGAGAGAGACTCTATATGAAGAAAGGACAGTGAAGTAGTGGGGGGAAAATGTCTGAAAAGTTGAAGTGATGAAGTGGATAGCAGAGAGGAGGGCAAAACTGACAGAGAGCGCTGGTGAAAGGCGAAAGGCTGTCAAGGTGAAGGAGGGGGAACAGTTTTACTTTTTCTTTGTGTAGCTCCCCAGAGGATCTCCATTTATCGCTCTTTCCCCCTCCCACCCCACCCTCGCTCTTTTCTCAGCATCAAATAGAGACTCCCT
>JAPQRN010002165.1:0-10109 GCA_037367275.1 Coranthus polyacanthus | reverse complement strand
CCCACGACGTTCAGACAGAAAACCCACCTCTGTCTGAGACAATACGACGCTGCTTGTTTGAAATGAATCTAAACCTCCTTCGAGAATTACAACCAGAGGAGAAACGAGCAGAATATTCCAGTTATTCATCAGAAACGTGGCTGGAGATGCCGTGACTGTGAGTTTAAAGACATTTGACAGAGGATGCTGGTCTGCTTCATAAACTATTTGGAGACTTTACTTTGATGAAAACATTCTATCGGTTGAGAACAGTGTTAGTTTGGTTACGAGTCCAAGTTAAACGTGAACGTACAGATGTCTGTCAGTGTGTATTCAAATATAAATCCTCCTGTTTCTCATGACTTTTCAATGACGTTCACTTGAGTTCGATCCCGTTGTCGTCGTCGCTGACGAGGTGAGGCTGAACGGGGAAGTCGACGGCGTCTCAAAACAAAGAGCGCGGCTCGTCTCGCGTCAGACTAAATTTGTTCGAAGCACAGCGAGCATCACCATTTTTTGGTGCTTTCTGGGTTTAGTAACGCTTTCCGAGGCCGTCTGCCTCCTCGACGCCTGTGGCAGCTCGGGGGATGTCAGTGATCTTAGCCTCGGGCGAGATGCTGTTCCAAGGCAGACAGCTCATCAAGGTGAGTGACGGGTTGGGGTGGGAACTTACCATTCACTTCTCTGCCTGGAGGTGAAAACTTTCACATTGTAGTTTTAGCTCTAAATCTTTCAGTTTGCTTCTTTTTTCTTTTCTGGACAAATCTCAAAGGGTGATGATGTTCTAATCAGCGAAGCAGCTTTGAAGTAGTTACAGCTGTTCACTGACATCACACACGCCCAGAAACTCGACAGAATAACTCCATGAATCCAGCTCTCTGCTCCCACTGTGGACTCTGCTGCTGTGATGAAAACAAGCCCTGCACGACGGATGTGGAGCAGTTTGATGATACACATTACACTCACAAGAGCTGAAATCATGTCACATGCAGCGTGAGGTCAGAGAAGCAGCAGGTTTTAAGTGTCACGAGACGAGAATCCTCTGCGTAGCGGCGGCTCAAAGCACCGGCGCTGCTGACGCCCTGGTGATCTTTATTCTCCTGTGTCATTATTGTGACAGTAAAACGGTTGTAGGTAAAGTAAAGACGGTGCAAAGGTGAATATTTCATCAATGGGGGATGAACGTTCAGATGCTCTATATTCATGTGTTCCTCATATGGTCGTACCTATGTCCATACAACCTCAAATAACAAATAGTTGTTTTTGCAGGACCTGAATATTTACCATTAAGGGTTCGTTGTGTGATATTCAGTGACATCTAGTGGTCGTGGTTTTCACCTCACGCTCCCTCATTAGAGTCAGAGTTTGTTTTGTCCATTGTGGTCTTTTTACTTCAGGAGACATTAACTCTGGTCCAAACTCAAATATTCAGTCGTGGTCAAAGGTTTTGCAGAGACACTAATTAACTCTTTGTAGAAATTTGATGTATTTGCCAATAAGTTTTTGAAACCTGTGAAATGCGTATCTTATTCTTTGATAAACCACACAAACGTGGAAAAAAAATCTCAAAGAACGGAAGCAGCGAAGTTTGCAAAAACAAAATTTGTGCAAAAACCTTTGGCCACGACTGTAGTGACGGTGACGCATCTCAACGCTGGACGTAAAGGAAGCAGAAGTTCATCCTGAGCTACTGTAGAAACATGGTGGATTATTACACTGTTATTTATACACTAATAAAAACTATGAAGTAGTTATGAGTATTACATTCTGTCTCTGATTAGATCTTTCTAAATCTTACACACTGGACCTTTAACAGCCAATGGAGCTGACGCTAAAGCAGCTAACGCTAGTTCATAGTAAAGGAAACATCCACGTGTCTGGAGCTGCATCTCCAGACACAGGAGCCGCTCATCTGGGTCAATACTTATATTTACAAAACTGGCTCCAGCCACTCTTTAAAACCAGGTCCGTGGATCCGTCCTCGGGTCTGAAATCGGAGCCCGCTATAACTGCTTGCAACACTAGTTCCATCTTATGTTTTTAGTTTCAGGGCCGAGTCCAAGCAATAGTGAGATCCTATAATAATACAGTGTGCTCCATAAGTACCTGGACTGAAACACTGTGTCTGCTCTTCTGGCTCCATCCTCGTATTGCTTTGGACGACGGCCAGCCTGGAGCTGCCAGCTGCGTTGTGGTGGTCCTCAGCGATGCTCCAGAGCGATGCTCCAGGAACACACTGAGCACAACTTACAGAAGGTTGGAATGCACACACAACCTGCAATTTCCACGTATTATGTATCTTATGGGGGATTCAACTGGATAAATAAGTAAAACTTTATTTTCCCACGGCACAACTGGAAGGTCGGCCGCAGAGAGGAGATTAAATGTCTTTCCGTTTCTTGCTCAATGAAAAATGTGGGAAATAAAAAAAAAAAAAACTAGCAGAACTAATGGTTTCCACCCCACTTAAGATGCGTAGTAGGTAAATTATGACTGTTTCTAGCGCTGAGCTCAGTGTTTGTGATTTTTAGCATCTGCCTTCTCACTCTGCCTCAGTAGGATTAGGTGAAAATGTAGCGCGGTGAAAATATACATGAAATGGCACTGATTTAACACCGAGCTGATCCCTGTGTGTGCGTTTGCCAATTTCTTTAAGTGTTTCCCACACGCTGCCTCAGACTGATTTTGTGCCTGACAGAGCTGCAGCTAAATCCTCAAAGGGAGAGACTGAAATAAAGCAGGTTGAGCGTAAGAGAAACAAAGTGCGTCTGGTGTTTTAATGGGCTGCAGATCTCTAGTTGTCACTGCTGCTACGCCGAAAATGCTCAAAAATTCTATGAAATTAACTAAATCTCAGCTACAGCTGGACAAAAAGAACCAGAAAATGATGGCCTTGTAATGCATGGTGGTGTTTTCTGTTTTCAGTCAGTTTTTGTCAGACTAGTACCAGATGCTGAATGATTTACTAAAAGCAGCAGCTTGGAGTCATTAATTTCCACAACGTCACCAGTGAAAGGAGGGTTAAATTCACACGAGGCTGAGAGGAGCTGTTCAGCCTCCTGAAAACATCCAAAGAACTGCACTCTGACGTCGTGAAAATAATATCAAAGCCCTCTGAGCCTCGACGTTTCACCCACGCAGATGTTTTCACTTAGTGCCTGATCAGACCTGAGCTCAGGACTGGGTGGGCGGGGACAGATTGATTGACAGCTCCCTCGCTCTACCTGTGACAGGTCGACGAGTTAACCCTTAACGAGTCCTGTCGGTGCTTCTGTCGACACCGTTACTGAAAGAGGCGTGTGCTGAGGTGTTGTGTGACTCCTCCTTCTTGAAGGTTCAGAGTCGTCTTTGATTCCCTCCAGCAAATTAAAGGGGCTGCGTGTAATATTTAGTGACATCTAGTGGCGGAGTTACAGAGTGCAACGAACTGAATACCCCTCGAAAAAACAAGCAAACAACAGGCCCTCGTTGGCACCTTCGATCGATATGTTGTGACACCTTTCTATGGAACAAATAAATTAACACCAGCTGAGAAAACTCTGACTTCTATCAACGCTGTCTGTTCATGAAACCTCCTCCGAGCGCAACCACGGCAACGACATGTTGTTCTGCATTAAATAATGGCGCAATTACATGATTTATTTACAGTAAATCTCCTCTCCCCAGTGTTAACTTTTCTGTGTGTAAATCAGTAGTTAAGTTTAATAGTTTAGCTTTTGTAACTCTGGTCCCACATGTAAAGAAGGTCCAACATGAACATCTGCTGAAATTAAACAAACCCCACGAATCACAGAGAATTCAGATGAACAGTTTTCAAATCCAAGCAGACAGAAATAAGCTCATTTTCATTCAAGAGTTATGTTATTCATGTGATCATCCACCACAGATCTATCTTAAAGTGAATGTGAAACACGCTGCAGACTCAATATTTGAACTGGTCTATTTAAGTGAAACACAGCGACACACAATCCTATTCATCCCCTTATTTCCAAAAGCATGGATCATAAGAAGCATATGTTTTCCATGTTAGTTTTCTGTTTAAGATGAGTTTGAAGCAACAACTGGAGGTACTTTTTAGTCGAATAAATCCAATTTTTTTGACCAGTGAAAACATTTTTTTTCCTGCTTTTGGCAGATTAATGTTGGAATCTGGTTTTAACCCAGAAGCTCAGCTCTCGTCCCTGAGGTAACTATACACCAAAGAAAAAAAAAGGTTTCAAAAATTATCTTTACATCATTTCCTTATTGCTTCCTTTATTCATCCACAAACATTTTTCTGTTTGGAAAAAATGAAGTACTTAAAAGAGGCTGCTCAAAAAAGTGCATTTAGAAATGTTTTTGCAAACCAAACGTACAGAGGACGGACTCTGCAGCAGATGTTCACACATTGTGACAGACTGAGGAGAAGCTTCAGCCTCAGTGTTTCTTACAGTGTGAAGCATCTGACCTTTTGACTCCACTCTTCCTCAGATTAGCTTGAACTCTGGCTTTGCTCCATCGTGTTAAAGAAAAGACAGACTCCCGCAGTCAGCAGCAGGTGCATGGACTCGTAGAGTAATTTGGGTGAAAAGACGCTCCATATGAAGAGGTGGTAGCGCAGAACAGTCACCAGCACAATGTAGGCTGCAGCTGGCACCGACCTCAGCAGGGCCAAACAGTAGCAGCCGTGGCCAACGGCGACGGGGCTCCTGCAGAGAGGAAAAGGATTCATCAGAGAGGAGGGAAGCACCGCAGCGACTACAGAGAGAGGATCGCTTCCTGTCGAGCATCAACGCTCTAGTTTGTGAGTGAACCAAGGTCACCCTAACCCGCTTCATGTTTTTCTCAAACATACGCGATGATGTCAAAGCGGTAAAGCTGCAGATTCTCCGATGAGTCATAGCCAAGGCCACATTTTCGCATTTTGGGAGTTTCTACCTTGCCCGTGTACCCAGGAGAACAGTCTGATCCAATTATCTCCTCTCAATAATACGGATTGCTGGCAAATTCTGATAAAGAAGTTAATGACTTTAAAACCTGCATGATGGGAGGAGGGATGCAGCGGAGAGATTAGGAGCTGATGATGTAAAACCACACACACACAGATGCACAAAGACGTTCGTATACAGACTAAGACTACATCTCCTACTTCCAAATAAACAAACACACACAAAAAACAAAAACCCTCTGACGCATTGAAAGACATGCGTGAATGAGTACAGGGTTCGTGTTCATTCAAACAGGCAAAGTCCCAGCTGAGGGGGAGGAACTTCAAGCCTTTTCCCAACACAAGAGAAGGCACGCTGCTGAAGTAGGAGACATGGGAAGGAGTCCAGCTCGGAGGTGGAAATTCAATTCAGAGGGTTGGTTAACACACTGCCATTCACACACACACAACAACGAGGGTTTCTATGAACGGGTACACAAAAACACACACTCACAAACACAGTGTTTATGCTTCATTCTAGGTTTTCAGATCATATTTATCTGAAATATTCACAGTCCATATACAGTATGAGAGTCCACTGAATGGTTCAGACTCAAGTATCTCTAAGTGTAATACCACTGACGGCCACTAGGAGCCCGACTACCATAGACTTCCACTGACCTTCTCTCTAGAAATAGTCTATACATTTTTTCCAGGAGTGATTCTAAACTAAAGTCTTGCTCCGTTAATAGTAACAATCGTCCAAAAGCCAACAGGTGACATCACGGTGGCTCCGCCCACCGAAATAAAACAGACTTTCTAGAGTGAAGTTGACATTTTTTGAATGGAAGTAAATTGGAGCCAGGATGTTTTGGAGCCGTCAGTGTTAGTTCACTTTAAGATGATTCAAGCCGTGGTTTTTGCCCGATGCGCCGACATTGCTCTTCTGATCCTCCATCTTATCGTGCAGCGGTTTTAAAGTTATCCTTTCCAAACATTCCACCTTTACTTTGCAGACGACGTTAGATCTACTAAGGGCCAGGTGTGAGATTTAAGTTGTAACCGAGGTTGTTGGACATATTTCAACTGGTGTGACTCGTAAAACATCAGTAGTGAATAAACTCTGCTCAAAGTTAGAAACGTTGTTCAAACTAGGCTGCGTTTACGCTGGTTCAACCAGTACAGAACGACTTCTTGGCTGAACACAGCATACGAGGACTTTTTATTCTTTTTTAGGAACCTGGCTCCTCATTGAACAAACCTGCATTTTCCAAAATGTCAAATTACTCCTTCAAAGCTAAAGTAATCTTTTATTTTTAAATTAGGTTTTGTGGTCAGTTACGTCCACAAATCACCAGGTCAACTCAATTACCTGAACTACTTATTTGGAAGCAAACACACAGAGGAAAAACACAATTGAAACATCCATTCTGTGTATTCATTCAGTGTGATGTGAGGGAGCAGTAGAACAGAAGGACTCCAGCAGGAACAGAAGGTCAAAGCAGGACGACGCTGCCAGTTCTAAAGGACGCTACCGTACATTTAGTTTCTTTCATTTTTTAAATTCCAAGTGAATGATGGAGGTGATACAAACAAACTGGAGCCTCTTCTGATCACTCGTGTTGTTTACCTTCATGGATCTCCAGAAAACAACCTGAATCCCAGTACGCCGTGAGCTCTTCAACCGATGGATGTTTCCAAAGTTATGTCTGTGTTTTAACCCAAAGGAGCCACTAAAACATTCATGTGAGACTAAACAGTCGGCGTTCGATCCTGTCAGCGCTTTACTCTCCAACAGAGAACATGTGCAGCATTTACAACATCTTCTCTGATTAATGAAGGTGTTTCTGAAGCATTTCATTCACCTCATTTTGTTATTTATTCAAAGCAGATGTGGTCTGTTAAACTAGAACTACAGCGTCGTACGTAGCTGTAGTTTACACCTGTTGCAGGAATTTAATAAAAGGTATTAAACTGTGGTATTTCAGAATTCTTATTACAGAAATCAGAGTCTAAAGGGTTCGGGTCCAAACTGTAGAAGACAAACAGACATTTGAGACAAATTAGAAGAAACTCTGTCAAGGTGTTTCTGGGATATTATGTTGGAGAGAATGGGACAGAAGGACAGGAAACCTGAAAACATAATCCTTCTGAACCAGCGGGAACAAAAAAATAAATCACTATCTGAAGACACAACTCATAAAAAAACTTGTGACTGACAGTGTTCATGATGCAAGTGATGATACTGCTTCCCAGATGACCGCTTCCATACACAGAAAACATCTTGAGAAAACATCTTGTTCAGATTATGATGCTTGAGGTTTTGACAGTGTCAATGGAAAGCTGTTGAGAAGCTATTGATCAAAGTCCATTTCCAGGACGTACTTTGTGTTTGAGCTGCTGATGCACCGTGAATTCTAAACGAGTTGCAGACCAGATCTGAGTTTCATTTGTCATGTGTCTCTGAGTGCATATTGCAGGTGGAGTTTATGTGGGAAGCACCCTCCTATGAATATTGACAAAAAGAACGACGGTCCACTATCCTGCAATGTGTAATGTTTACAGGCTGGGTTTAATGCGATACTGGCTTCAGGGGCGTCACAAACGCAGCCCGAGGCTCCTCGAGTGGCGGCTACAGGCTGAAGTAGTGTTTGTTACAGCGCTCAGTATGAAAGAGGTGGGCACACAAAACAATATCCAAGTGATTTGGCTACAGAGGCTAAAACCACAGTGAATGCGCCACCAATACCTTCCATAACCAGCATCAGAGAGCAGATCAATCGTGCTGTCAGGCTAAATGCAATGTACTACAGTTTAGATTCATGACTGAAACAGATCAATGCAGGAGCGGCGTCTGATTTAGTTTTCTTAGCAGTAACATTTCAGGCAGTAATTACAGTTTCCATACAGGAATCTTCAGGGTGACTGGTTACTGGTGCTCACCACCCCCTGATTTAAACCTCTCTCCACGAGGGATCCTGTCAGGATCTCCAAAGGTGATTTGCCGGTCGTACGCTAGTAGAAAAGGGACGCTAACTGCCCAATAAGTCATCGCTCAAACGGGAGGGAAAGGAAAATGAAAGCTATGTTGCAGTTTCATCTACCCTGTCACAGTGAACCTACAGCCATCAGTGTGGTTTTACTTTCCATGTTGAACCCATTTCCTCTCTCTTCAGAAAGCACAAAATCCAAAGTGTTCAGAAGTTCAACTGAAGTTGATGAGGGAAAAGAACCAAGGCAGGCGTCTGACAAAAACTTCAAAACACCTTTAGTCAGATGGTTATTTCTTAAGGCTATGACATTTTAAAAGCATAGATTGTGGATGTTGAAACAGAGCTGGTTTACAGCCCATGTGAAAGAAGAGCCTTCTTCAGTCTGTAGTCCAGAGAACATGACGTATTTCTACTGAAAAACATTCAAACGTTACCTAATATGAAGAAATAACAGTTCTGTATATACTACTGTAACAACACCAGCCTGAATGTCGACCAGTGTAGCGGCGCAGATGGACAACAGGCTGATGACGGTTATCCTTGACAGCTTTTGATTCAGTACATTATCATCGTACAGTTACATTCAACCAACTTCAGTAGATCCACGTGGAACAGTGTGGCTGCAAAAAACAAGGATCGACAGATACAAAATGAATGGAAAAAAAGATGAATTAAAAGAAAAAAGAGAGAAAAACAAAACTGAAACAAAGTGGAAAAAGAAGACGATTAAAGAAAAGGAAAAAGAAAGAAAGAAGAAAACAAGAAAGAATAATCTCTGTTTTTAAAATTTCATTATGAAATAGTCATGTGAATGAAGGCTTTTCAACTTTTGTCAGAGAAGTGCCTTGAGCCCTTTTTCTATTCCTCTCTGGATGTGTTTTAAAATTAAAAGTTTACCCAGAAGAGTCTTTAAAACCTCCTGAGAGCAGGAGTCAGGACTGATTCTCAGACAGAGAGATGTGAACATTTTTCCAGGGTTGGTGGTGAAAGTTTGATGAATATGTCATCATTCATCACAGCAGCGATAACTGAGATGTGATGAGGTGGGCGACGTCACCAACGTGTTCTTTGATGATGACCTTCAGCGTCTAAAACTGTTTGAATTCAGCCTGTCCGGCAACATTTGTGAACCCGAGGCTTGGATTTAAAGACCTCAACGTGGTCTTTAAATCCACGCTGAGCAGGACAAAAAAACCAAGAAGAGTGGCTCTTTTTAATCAGAGACATTCTGTACTACTAAAATGTTAATCACATCATATTCAAATGTGGGATCAAAGATTATTAAGAATATAAATCATGCACGGCCAAATACACTCGCTGCAGTCTAATTTCTATCAGGCCTGTGCATTAACTAAATTAAAGCTTTTAATTAAAAAAAAAGAAGCTTTAGAGGAAATCTGCACCAATTGTCAATACTGCTGTTATCTTCTGTTCTGTTTACTTTGTTACTTATTCTGCCTTTTGGGCCAAAGAAATAAAGAAATGTAAAAAATCCTGTTTGAATTCTGTCATCAACTACACATATGACGTTCGTCAGTTTAACAGATTACTTTATGAGTCAAGAAAGTCACCATTTGTAGTAACGATAGTGAAGCAACATCTAGTTTAGAGTGAAACGTCTCAGTGGACTTCATCTCTCGTGTCACCTGATACACGTCACCGTCACCTCAACATATTCCACCTTGTTCTTCGAGAGCGAGGTGAAAATATATTAAAAGACGTGAAAATCACCAAGTCTGGTCATGTTGAAGACGTCTTCAGCAGCTCGGAGCAGCTTGTGGAGGAGAAAGTAACCATGATGTGTGTCACTTTGTGTAGTCTTTATATTTACGTATTTTCAGTCTGATGCTTCAACAGTTTTACAACAAACTGAGACTTTCTGCGGCAATCATCATATGTGTAAATGAAGACATGATTCAAACAGAATCGAAAAGTGACTCATCTCTCACCACTGTTTTGTTGTTGTTAGGTGTTGTTAGGTCCCACGGGGAACAACCGGGAGGGGCATTTATCCACAGTGTACATGAAGGTCTGACCTCAGAGGTAGTTTCTTGGCCCCGTGTGCAGGAGCCTCATGTTGACTGGAAGCTTCATTTATGCACATACAGAAACATACCGGCTGCTGGCCCCTCTCCAGTTAAGGTGATGTGCAGGTTAAGCTGTTTTCATGCATCTTTGAGACGCTGCGAGCGAGTCTGTCTGTTGACGTGGCCAATTAACAGAATCCTCCT
>JAPQRN010002164.1:0-10115 GCA_037367275.1 Coranthus polyacanthus | reverse complement strand
TTGTACGGACTGTAAAGCCCTTTGAGGCAAATCTTGATTTGTGATATTGGGCTATATAAATAAAATTGAAAATTGAAATTGAATAAATGCAATAAATAGATTTATTTTTTGCCTTTTCTAAAAAAGAATGCACCATTTACATGGCTGATGAAAATGAATATTCCACTGATGTTCATTATAGGATGTTTCTCTCCAGTGGTGGATGTTCAGCTTCCCTCTTTTATTCTTTCACAGAGCTGAGAAGTAACGAAATACAAGTTCTAAGAGTATTCAGGTGTCTGGACTTTATTTTTCTAACAACTTTCTCCTTTTACTCCCTGCATTCTAACACAAATATCTGTACTTTCTACCACTTACATTTTCAAAACAGACTTTTGAGAGGAATTATCCATTTTTATTTTGCATCATTGCACATCTTCCCAACATCAAGACCAATTTCAACCTAAGTGGATAGAAAAATACAATTTAAAAATGTCCCTTGTTGTATCCATTGCATCCATTGCATATCACACAGACAAAGGAATTTTTATTTGTTTATTAGATTCAGGGACAGTGCACATCAATCAAAGTTTTCAACTGTTGTCCCTTGGCCAGATGTTAAATTTGCCAGTAAAACAACAAACAACATTCAAAGTTAGTGCAGAGAAAACAGAACAGGTTAAAGGGATCCTAAGGGATTGATACAGGCAGCATGAATGAAGATGATTACAGTGTAAAACACACAACAAGATGAAAACAGCCAGTAAAGCAAGAGTGGATTGCATTGATTATTTATGATATAAAAGAATGAAAATTGAAACACTTCGGGCCAAATCCACACAGAATGTATTGTGCCCACTAATTGTGCAGGGTATTGCACAATGTCTGCACCTGCAATCTGCACCTATACTCAAAATGTTTTGTGACTAATGATATGCTGATGCAAACACACCCATAAAGGTTTTCACCTGAGTGCAATTTGCTCTTGTTTTGCGTCAGAGTCTCTCGTGCTTCAGGTGTTTCTCCTCAAGTCACCCACAGATTGGTCCAAACAGGAAACAGCAAAAACCCTCAGGCTGCATGTCTTTAATGAACAGAGACGTGCAACACAGAGCTCTGCACAATCACAAGTTTCATGCTTCTGTGGTATTTCATGTCATTGGCACAATCTACTAAAATGTCCATCAAAATAGGCTCCAGCTATTAATGACATCTGCCATTAATTCAGGCAGGTCTGAAACGGTTTTAATTAATCTCTGACCTAAAATAATGTTATTTGTCACTGAATACATCTAGGATTTCACAGAAACAATAGTACTGATGTTGTATTTGGTGTTACAGAGTCTCTGAACTCCAAAAGAGACTGTGGGTATACAGGGTGCAGCACCTGTAACTTCCTTAACAGCAGATCAGTCGGGATCATTAATGGTGTGTATTCTGCAATTGTTATACTCTGGGATAGCGGGTCTTTAGTGAATTAGATGGTTTGGGACCAGCCTTATTTGCATAGAAAGGGACAGGTATTGCAAACTAGCTTAGGCTATACATGCTTGTACTCGTTCCTATACAAATAAACACTGAATAAGGGGCCAATTTTGTGTCGAATGTATCAATATGATCTAATTTACATCCATGCAAACACATGCAACATACACTGCTATGCTTGGCAGTGCAGTTTACAGTGAATTCCACCCTGAATTCCAAACCGCGCTTCGTGCATTACATGCAATATTTTTGTCTCGTTTTGTCTCTCAAAGCCACACCAGCCCGCCGCCTCTCTCCGCGGGCAACTCCAAAAAAGTGGAGGGTCCAGCCCCTCTCGAGGAGCTGGGTTCCAGAGCCCAAGCTGTGCATGGAGGTGAGCCTGACTATAACTAGACGGTACCTCTCGACCTCCCGCACAAGCTCAGGCTCTTTCCCCCCCAGTGAGGTGATGTTCCACATCCCAAGAGCCAAAGTCTGTGCCCGGGGATCAGGTCGCCGAGGCCCCGGCCGTCGACTGCCACCCAATTCACATTGCACCTGGCCCCAATGGATCCCTCTGCAGGTGGTGGGCCTACAGGAGGGCGGGCCCATGTCACCGGTTTGGGCTGAGCCTGGGCCAGGCCCTGTGGGCGAAGGCCCGGCCACCAGGCGCTCGCTTGCGAGCCCCAACCCCGGGCCTGGCTCCAGGGTGGGGCCCCGGCTGCGCCATGCCGGGCGATGTCTCGGTCCTTGCTTTATTTTTCATCCATATGGGGTCATGAACTGCGTTTGGTCTGACCCGTCACCAAGGACCTGTTTGCCTTGAGAGACCCTACCAGGGGCATAAAGCCCCAGACAACATAGCTCCCAGGATCATTCGGGCACTCAAACTCCCCACCATGATAAGGTAGCAGTTCAAGGGGGAATGGTGAATCAAAATGCATAAAAGCCCCGCCTACTGACCAATCAGTTCTCCTAGAAGATCCTGTGGATCTCATGCATGGATTAAAAAAAGGAAATATAAAAACTTGGAACACTGCACAGATGAGTGGGTCTCTGATGAACAAGAATACAGACTGTCTAAACCCTATGGTTTTTCTTTGTATATGCGATACAATTTATGATCTTAAAATTGATTAAGGCACTGAAATCTTGGACTTACAAAATTTGACAGTAAGTCTACTTGCCAGTTTCAGTTCTGTTTTTTTATTTGATCTTCACTTGCTTTTCAGACTATTGAGTTGCAGGTGAAAGAATAAGGCTACACACTTACACACCATAATACACTGAAACACTATGCTAATTTAACAGAGTAAACACTTGTGTAATTCTAGTAAGATGTACTTGTGCCTTAATAATGTGATATTGATCAGAATATTAACTTACATTCATTCGCACAGTAGGCAGAGTGTCAGCTTTCCTTCCAGATTTTGGCTTTATTTTTTCATATTTGTTTAAAAGTATACTTTCTTCTTCTTGTGAGAAATCTTAACCTGTCCATGTTTGTGATTGGTCATTTGGTGCAAACTCCGCCCCGTTTTATGTGATGGTACTCATAACCAGAGACAGAAACCCTGGGTTGATGGAGTGAGTTGAGAACCACCTTCAGGATACCGCTTAACATGAACATTTGTCAAGAAAGAGGAACCAGTCACCTTTTGCCCTTTCCTAAAAGACACGACTTGTTAAGCCAGTCGTTAACCTGAGAGACTGTTTCAGTTTACTTCCTGCCCTCCTTTGTTTCCCACCTGTATTGATCACCTACTCCACCCTAATGTGCTGCACCTGAGTGTTTTCCTGCCTTGTAGAGGATTTAGTTTGTGTGCTCCCCTTCATCTTTGTTTTTGTGTGTCAAGTGTTCCAGCCTTCATTTCTCTCATGTAAGCTTCTTAGTGTTTTTTGACCTTTTTTGCTGTACTTACGCTGCCGTAGTCTAGTGATCATAAATTCAGATGATGTTTTTAATTCAACATGTAGCCTAAATTGAAGAATGATTATATGTTTGTAGTATGTTTGTATGTCCTGCTGTTTATGGTGGTCAGTAGTTTCACATGTCCATTTACCAATTGCTGGATGCTGTTTGCGGACCAGTGCTCTGCATACAAGCAAGGAACACAGGTTGACAACATCTGGCAGACATATTGCAGTTATGGTGTATGAATCCAGGACGACATTCACAATCTAGGAATTCACAATCTAGGAATACAGAAGTACAAAGGTCACTTTTGATTAATTCTTTTCCATCAATCCAACAGATAAACAGCAGGAGAAAAATATGCACATACCTCACTTTCCAACTCTCTCCCTGGGGCCAAGATCATCATATTTTCTGAAAAATTTGTATGGGCCAGTCCTTGACCCCAGGATTTTTGATTTTTTTTTTTTCCTAGCCCAGATATTTTGGATTACGTGTAGATATCAGCCATTTGTGAAAAATATCTTTAGCGATGAATTTTGTGATATCATTTACTTACAGTTTTTGGCATCATCACAAGCATCTCTGAGGTCACAGGGCTTGTGGCTCGGTGCTGCTGGAGACTCTGTTGCTGCAAGTATGGGACTTGATGTGGTGGCTGAAGATATTGAGGGATGTGATGGGGGATCTGAGGATGGCGTGGGCCTTGTGGTGGCTGAGGATGTTGAGGGATGTGATGGGGGATCTGAGGTTGATTGAATTGTGTTTTTTCGGGGGTAATTTTGCAGGGATCCTCTCTCCTCGCTTCATGTAATGAGTCAAGTTATCTATGTTTATTTTAATTGTGATTTTCCACTTTTCTGTTGATGAATCTGTTCTTTTTCCATCCAGTTTAATGATTCTGAAAGGCCCCAGCATATCTACCTCCATTTGGCCCCCTATCCTCTGCTCCTGTCTTATATTTTTTTCTTAACACCAGGTCTCCTATTGACAAATTGTCCTCCTGGCCACTTATGGTTCTTCTGTTTCGCACCTTGTTCTGGCTTTTCGTGGTGTTTTCCATCACCTCTCTGTATATGTCTGTTTTTAGGCCTTCACAGACCTCTTCATTCTTCATCAAAGTTGTGATTTTCTCCTCTGTAACCAGATACAGATGTGTCACAACTTAATCTAGACACTTGTCCACGGTTTAGCGTCGTCTCCTGTCGCATAACAACACAGGCTGCATTAAACTCTATGATTTAATTGTCGGACGACCAGTTCACCATTTTTACCTCATGTCATAGTAATAAGGAAATGTGAGAAGGACTTAAGCAGCAACAACAACATTTTACAAACGGTTTATTGACTTCTGCGGTGTTTTGAACAGGCATCGGCACAGACACCTACAACATCCAGACAGCAGCTGCCCAATGCGTGGGTATATCACGAGTTAAACTTGAACACCGGTACCGTCTTCTCTGTCTGGCTTTTTACACAGGGTCAGTATGTCACATGATCACAGGCATCCATCAGCCGGGCTTTACCACATGCTCATACTAGCTCCTCCATCGAGTGCAGGATGCTGGGTGTTTTTAGACTCACCAGGTGACAAAACTGGAGGTGTGTAAAGACAACCACTGAGAAATTGTGATTTATTCATGCTAAAACAAAGAGCCAATAAATGACATCAACCAAATTCTATCAGGGTTTTTTTTTTTTACATTTTATAACCTTTGGGCAACTTTTCTCAGATTTGAAATCAGACCATTTACGTTTCCTCAGTTCTGTGCCCTTATACGGATACAGTGTTTTTTCTATCCACTACAGACGCAGCAGTCCCTCCACTTCAGAACCACTGAAGTTTTTATGTTTAGAGTACGTTTTCATTCCTGTATTCTTGTCTCAACTTATCTCTTCAGTTTCTGTGTGTGATGACTTTTATGGGGATTGGTGAGAGTTTACTTATGCTAACTAGGAACAACGGGTACACCCACTATGAAGACGATGGGATTCATTATTTTAAACAATTTGTCAACAATTCTTAAAGAACACTGTAGACTTTTCTCAGGACCTTTCTTAAGAAAAACCTGATAGATAGTGGTGAATGAGGCTTTCATGCTTCAGCTTCAGCTTACATGAAAGGATACAGCTTATATGTAAGTTTTGGAACTGCTCAACCACAACCCACAGTTGTGGGAACAAAGTTCAGTTCATACCAGCCTATGAGCAAATTATGGCATGAGAGTAAAATGTGTTTTGTTGACTGTTTTTATGAATGACCAGTGCAGTAAAGGTGCTAAGGTACAGGATGGTCCAGTGTATGATGAAGGAGACACTAAAGGAAGCATTAAAACTCCTTTCCGTAGCATTTAAATAACCTCCTCTGTCCCATTCACTCAACAACAGTCCTATTATACACAGTGGAAACACTTGGAGGACAACAACCAAATGTTTACAATTGTTTACACAGAGGGATGCTTGACATAATCATGTCCTTTATTCATGTTGACTTTGTACATAAAGCACACCTTGATATTTGTTTTTGTCTTTAACCTTTAGAAGAGCAAAGCCCTTTACAATATGTGATCTGTACTGTTGTTTTGTGAATCATGTGAATACAGGGTATGCTCAGTGATGTTCATGCCAGGGTTATTGTAGCTACTGAAAAGTAAAACTCTGTGAAAATATACATTTATTAACTGAACTCAAAATAATCATCAATAATCCTGAAAACAGGCCTGTTTCTCTGGGCTCATGAAAAGTTGACTTGACTTTTTTTTTGTGGTCTCACAAGACAACAATGCTACTCTGGGGGAAAGAAGAAAAAAAATGTTTTTTATTTATATATATATATTATATATATAGTAAAATCAAATCTATTGGTGACGTAATGAGTAGATTTAAGTTGTAAAATATGTATTTAAATGTAATTTAAAAAATATGTACAACTTAAATGGCAATCATCAAAGTATCATTAAACTCTATTTTTCACTAAACTCTTATTTTACTTTTCAAATAATACTCTTTCATTATTAAAGTCTACTCCGTATTAAATAGATGTTTTGCTACTGGAATTTGTTCAAATGTAATCAATAAATTATTAAATTATGTTTAATTGAACTCAATATTTACTACTTACTACTGCATCTTTAGCCTAACTTAAGTATCGCATTTATTTATTTACAAAGTATTAATTCAACTTAGGTTGACTTTGTACAGTGTACAAACGCATGATGATCTTATAGAATATGATGCATAGCTGTAGATTAAACTACCAACAGTTTATAAAATAGTTCAAGTGAGTTCAATCTTAAACATGCGCAGCAGTAAAATGTAACATACACATGAATGCAGCAGTAAAATGACTCTAAAAACATCAGATGTAATAGTAAAACACAGAGTGACTGTTTTTACTTGTAGTGGAGTATTTTCACACTGTGTATTATTACTTTAACTAACTTTAAGTACAACAGCTGTCAACACTGTTAACTGTTCATCCACTGGCTGTTTATCTGCTGGTGTTTTGAATCCACTCCCCTTGTAAATACTTGGCCTTATGTTACCATTTAAAGCAAACACCCAGACCCAGAGAAGACCCACTGGAGTGACTACAGGACGACGCTGAAGACCTGGAACAGTCTGGACTGGATTTGAACTGCACTGAAGGACACATTTAAAGGTAACGTTTCATTTTATTAGTCCTGTAGTGTAATTTCCACAAACTTTACCCTCAGTCATGAATTTAATTATGTTAAATGTGATTCAGTAAATGACATTACACTACAGTCCATACTTTAGTGTTAGAGTATAAGCATTTTGTGTTGTCAGCTGTTGGAAACTGCAACTAATTTTAAATTCCCACCTAATTTTGTTGCTTTTTAAAAAAAAATAAAAAATAAAAAATTCATAAGTAAATGACGTTTAATGATACTTTTGATGAACGTTGTAGTTGCTGCAAAAACAATGTCTAACGCATGGTTTCCATGCGTTGCATTCATTTATTATGAGCTATTTATGCCAGTCTTAAGAACACTGAGAGAAGTTGAAATAAATAAATTACAGCAATAAAAAAATACAACAGAAATTTAAATCTATAGAATAACTAGAATAACATTATTAAAATGTACTATTATTGAAGTAAATCTAACAAAATATTACCTAGAGCTTTAATAAATCTAAAACATAACTTTAAAAAAAAAATATTTTAGTAAATCTTGGTGGGGTTATTTTGGGTTTTTATGTTTAACAAGTTTGAATCTACTTTGTGTCTCATGTTTCAAAGTGCAGGGTAGATGATAGAAGTCAATGTAAATCCTTACATGTCAGACATAGATGACATAGATTAGGTGATGTTGCTAAACAGGCAAAAACCTTAGAAGGAGATGGCTGGGTATGGTTATGTGGTTATGTTGAAGCACCAAACTTTGTGGACTTTGAGACCACGGTTCATGTCTCACAGAAAGTAAAACTGAAGTGTTCATGTAACCCTTCCCCTGACCCTTTTTTCTAAGCCAAGTTTGTTGTCTACCTTGCACATCAAAAAAGTACGCCATAAGGGTAGCCCATGCATTCAAAACTGATGACCTCTCCAAGCGTGTTGAGACAGGGATACACAGGGTCAATCCAGTGATCTGATTGAGGATACAATCAGATCACAAGTGTTAGCCTTTTCGGCGATCGGATCCCTAATGTGTAAAAGGAGGCATGACCGGTAACAAAGTCTTGTCCTGTTCAGCCCGTTACGCCTCTGGTTACTCTTCTACACTTCTGCGTCTGTGCTATTCAGTTATAAGTAAAGTAGGACCCCTACATAGCATATGCTCTGAACCCTGTGAGTTAAATGCATGCAGACATGTTAACACAAGCATTATGCGGTGAATGACAACAAAAATTTGGCTCTACACACAAATTGGTTGAGTTTATATTCTCTTGCACTTCCCTCTCCTCTTGTTTAGCACCAGCTGCTACTGTAGAGGAGGAGCTTTTTATCAAAACCAAAAGTCTGTCAGAAGGCATATCTCTTTTGAACTGGAAAACTGATCACTACTCATTTTTTTCATCCTCTCTTTTCTACAGTTAGAGGGATGGCTTTTAAACTCCTGACAAGGTAATGGATACATGTGCTGTTACTTTTTATTTGTTCTTTAAGCCTGAAATATAAAGCTCCATTAATATTAGTTTTGTCTTGTTCTTTTAGGAAAGATGGAGCAAATCAGCAGCTGGTGAGTCATTATCATCCATTTAAAGGCCACGATGTAACCAAAGAAAGATGGTTAATGAAAGGTTTTACATCCAAATGTAGCAAATACCTATCATTTAAAAAAATTATTGATTTACATTAGATCAGTGTAATCGAAGCTTACAGATCACTGTGGCATTACTGTTGGGACATGCTGCAGCATGCAGCTGGTTATGACATTGTGTAAAGAGGAAGGAAACAACCTAAATCTACTTTTCTATCTCTTGTTTATCTTGTTATACTTTTGCTCATTCAACAGAGGGAATCTGTCTCCTACTGGACCTTGAATGTCACCGTAGTGAAGGCAAAAAACAGACATTCTGAGGACTTAAGTGAGTGCATCTCATCTTTAATATATACATGCATACTTACCACACATACCATACATACATATATAGATACGTACAGTTGTGTTCAAAGTAATAGCAGTCCAACATCACTAACCAGATCAGTCACTGTTTTTGGTAGAAATTATATTTCTACATGGCAAATAGTTTACTAGTAGGTGTAGTAGAGTAATAGAAAACCACAGACCCAACAGTCATGACATGCATGCTGCTGATTCTGTGTAATTAAATCACTGAAAATCATAAATCAAAATAATAGCAGTGTGGAGTTCAAATAGTGAGGTCAGCAAATGTTGTACATGCTGGTTATGAATGAATTAATGAATGAATTTTATTTCGGTTCATTTTTTAAATAAACAATGAAAACAAAAGTAATAGGAACAAAAGATAAAATGTATGAATCTTTTGTTCCTATTACTTTTGTTTTTATTGTACTGCACTGTATAGTGCATTTTTCTCTGAAAATCTGAGTAAAATTGGTCGTTCCAGACATTGCTCACAAGAACAGCGTATTTTGATCAAAAAGTTGATTGGAGAGGGGAAAACATGTAAACAAGTGCAGAAAATCATAGGCTGCTCAGCTAAAATGATCTCAAAATGGCCAGAAAGACGTGGAAGAAAACGGAAAACTACCATTAGAATGGTTCAAAGAATGGCCAAAATGGCAAAGACTCAGCCAATGATCAGCTCTGGGGTGATCAAACAAGGTCTAAAGTTACCTGTGAATACTGTTCTAACAATTAGAAGATGCCTATGTGAAGCCAAGCTATTGGCAAGAAGCCCCGAAAAGTCCCTTTGTTGCCAAAGAACACATTGACGGGCCTAAAGAGAAATGGCACAACATTTTGTTTCCTGATGAAAGCAAGATTGTTTTTTTTGGGTCTAGGGGCCGCAGACAGTTTGTCAGACGACCTTAAAACACTGAATTCAAGCCACAGTACACTGTGAAGACAGTGAAGCATGGCGGCACAAGCATCATGATATGGGGATGTTTCTTATACTTTTTATCCCATACCAGGAATAATGGACCAGTTTGAATGCATCAAAATACTTGAAAAGGTCATGTTGCCTTATGCAGAAGAAGAAATGCACTTGAAATGGGTGTTTCAACAAGACGAAACCCCAAACATACCAGTAAGCGAGCAGCTTCTTGGTTTCAGACCAACAGGATTAACGTTATGGAGTGGCC
>JAPQRN010002159.1:0-10119 GCA_037367275.1 Coranthus polyacanthus | reverse complement strand
TCCTGAGTCCACGTCCTGAGTCCACGTCCTGAGACCACGTCCTGAGTCCACGTCCTGAGACCACGTCCTGAGTCCACGTCCTGAGTCCACGTCCTGAGACCACGTCCTGAGTCCACGTCCTGAGACCACGTCCTGAGACCACGTCCTGAGTCCACGTCCTGAGACCACGTCCCACATTTAGATTTAGAAGAGAAAACACAGAGACACTGATCAACCAGCAGACTCACATCAGGACATTGTTTGAATTATTTTTGTTTGCTTTTGTTAATTCTGGTGATTATTTTGTTCATTTTGTTGCTTTTTTGTTCATTTGTACTTAATGTTGTGAAAAGCCAAGCCATCAGTTCAATCTGTTCAATCTTCATTCTTCTTGAACTTTATTATTTTTATTTTCAGCAGCAGGAGGAGAAAATACCAGGTCATGTTAAGTTTATTTTATAAGTTCTACAGAAATTCTCTCTAAATGTACGTCCACGTCTCATTGGTAACATGTCCCACCTCGTCCCACATGAACAGACAGACGTCCTACAGACAGAGGTTGCATCACATGTATATGTTGTTCTATATTAATGCTCGTAACGGTGTCTGTGACTGTATGTGTGGACCTCACATACCTTAGTTGTCTTGAGAGGACAGACCTGTCGCCCTTTACGCTCCACTGCTTTCAGTCTATATATAGCAGCTCACCTGGTTACCACGGTGATTTATGACCAGGTACAGAAACACCTCCGGGACACGACGCCTGCATCTTCACGGGACATTCAGGTTTACTTGTGTCCTGTTTAGGAACAGAAACCGGACTGGACTGTTCACACATAATCCAGTTTAAATATGTTTGTCCTCCTGATCAACAACAACAAACTTAAAGGACTCGAAAATGACTGGTTTTAACATCCCCGACCTCAGACCTCAACAATAAACCATCACCTGAAGAACACCAGCCGTCACAACTAGTCTGACACAACTAGTTCAACCAGGTTCAACCAGGTTCAACCAATGTAGTTTTGGTTATTTACATTTAAAATAACTTATGCAAGAAAGATTGAATAAAAGTGAAACAGAATATAAAATGTATTACATTGTTTAAGTGAAACCATGTCTTTTTTTAAATTAAAGTCCAATACTTCTAATAAAAAGTCTCACTTCTTACAAGTTCACGTCTATTAAATAAACATCATTTCGATGGTTTCCCTCAGAGCAGCCCACGGTGAGATGTTTATTCCTCCTACGACTGTGACCAATGTGACCCAGGATCCATTTGTAAGATGCATGTTCTAATCTAATTAGTAAGTCATTCAGTCGTACTTCCATCCTGGCAGAGGAAGCAGCAACACACACATCTACTGGAAAACACACACTGAAACCACCGATCGCAGACCAACACAACAGAGGAGTGTCCACGTTTTTAAATGTTAGTGCAGACTTGAAGAGGAGGTTCTGGTCCCTCTGGGTTCTGACCCTGCAGAGAAAACACAGAGGCCTTTTTAACCTTAATGATGCCTCAAGAGAAAATAATAAAAACTATGACATAGACAATATGACAGGTTTGTGAAAGTGGAGATGATGAATATTTGAGTTTTATTATTCAGCACATTTAGAATCGGACACAAGTGAAATCTGTAGAATATAAAGAATACACTTCAAACACTTTGAAGTGAGTTTATCAGTGAACTTCACTCAGTCCATGGGTGTAGATTTAAAGCAGGGATTCATGCTCCGCGATATTTAAAATGTACATTTGTCCAAAAAAACCATTGAAGAATCAGTTTTATTTAGTTTCACTGTCTATTCTCAGCTTTCTCAACTGGCGGCTCGTGATCTGACAGACTTTAATTTTGACAGAAGTGTGTGAAAGACGTGGAGTTAAACATAGATTTATGTAAAATATTGACACAAAGGAACTGAAACCACGAACCATGAAAAACTGAATCAAAGTCATTTAGAATCGAAGCAGCTTCGTGTCTCAGTTAAAACAGCTGTTTTGTCGGCTTTACTTATTACGTACATAAACATTTACATAGTTCTGTTCATTTCATTCACTTTCATGTGAATTAACAGCATTCAGTGATGTTCATTGTCAGGTTTTCAGCTGAATGCAGGGTTGAACGTGTAGGTTTTGTTTTAATGAATTTGCACTTATCAGCATGTTTCTGAAGAAGAACCTTCCTTGGTTTGGATTCTCTAAAAGTGGGTCAGGACTTACTGAACGGGGGTAGATGTGGATCCCAAAGTGAAACCAGTTGAGAACCACTGCTCTTTGTCATAGATTTCATCAGTACTTTAATCAGTTACGACCTACATGTGTCAGGTCTTCAGGTAACGTACGAAGGTTTAGAACATGAGCAGGAATCAGTAAAGGTGTTTAAAGGAGAGTTAATCAGGTGTAGACTCGGCAGGAGAAATGAGTGAATAAATCTATGACGTCTTACTGCATTAGATTCAAGATGTTTACACCATGAGCTGAAACGGAAATGGTACAAGTTGGTGAATAAAAACTAACCACGATGCAGGAAATGAAGCGTCTGATGCTCAGAATTTCCCGGAGGAAGCGTCGCAGACCGGAGGCGGGAAACGTCCAACACATTAACACATAAACCGTGTAATAAAGGATTGTCTGAAATGTCTGGTGAAAGAGAAGAAGAACAACATTGAAGACTTTCTTAATGTGACTGAGAATGAATCCACTGTCTCCGAACGGTGGTGCTTTCTCGTGACATCTGTTGTGTCGTTATCTCAAGACCTCATGACCCGAAAAACATATTGAACGTCACATGATGCTGCAGAACTGAACCGTCCCTGTTCAATATAAAGAATATGAAGCAGAGTCAGAGTCTGTGAACTGGTGGAGTCTGGGTTATTTAAGGTTGTTATGGCACATATACAGCAGCCTGATCCAGATCCAGTTGAGTCAACACGTCCCTCGATTTAAAACGGAAGGAGCTGAAGTTTAAATGGTCACGACATAAATATGTAGGTCCTGTTATTGATCAGACCTCGTCTTTCAAACCACATCGAGGGCCTTGTTTGCAAATGGAAAATGAAACCTGGACGAGTCCTGTTCCTGCTTCCAGGCGAGTTCTTACCTATACTTATCTTAAAGTCAGTGAGGATTTCACCTGGTTAAGTAAACGACATATTTCATGAATTTCCTCCCATTGGCAGCACATTGGACTTGTTTTTATTTTGTCCTTTTGTGATTGGTTGATTTTCCACTGGTTGGACGACGACTCCCAGGTCTGGTCTTATACTCTTTACAGTCTTTATATTATCTTATATTATTACTCTGTTAAAATACAGTCTTCTCTCCGACACCATTTTGTAAAGACACCGTCGCAGCATCCTACGCTCAGCGACGACCGAGAACTAGACGAACACAGAACTTTTACGTCATTTCCAGAAGGATATTGGATGGTGTCAGACTGATCTACAGGACTGACACAGAGCTGAAGAAGTGTGGAGATAAATGTGGATACGTGAACATCAAGTAAATATAGTTCAAACCGACTTTAATAAATGCTGACATGAGCTACAGACACAGGATGAGTATTAGAGCATAATCACTTTAACATGTTTTTACATTTTTTGCTATAATTAACATGTTTAATTTTATGTTTAAATGTTTAAAGAGGTGGTGCCACAGCGCCCCCTATGGACCAGACGACACTGGATGGAAGGATCCAGATCTTCTTAAATCTTACACATGACCCACAAAGCCTTGCAAAAAATAAACAGGGACTAGTTTCAGTGATGTTAACACTTAACCACATAAATACTGAGGTTAAGTGTCAAGAAAACCATGTTCAGATAAAACACATTTAAATAACTACTGAAAACGAGTGACCTGAAGTCATTCTAAAACGTGTTTACCCGTTCCTCCTCCTCAGGTCATCGGCGGTCTCTCCGTGACCCAGCAGCTTCACTCCGACCTCCTGACAGCCTCCGTCATCCCTGCAGATGTTGAACCCTCTGAGCTCGTGGTCCCTCGTGTGAATCTCCCTCCGATTGGTTGGCTTCGAGAGGAAACGAGGAAGCATCCCGAGGCATGAAGTCCGGACGCTTCCTGCTGAGACAGGCCCTGATGGTGACGGTGACTCCAGATGTGTCCGAGAAGAGGCTGGAAAAGAGGACTGAGGTCTAAGCAGCTGATGGAGACACTGAAGACTTTGTAATTGTCCTGAATGTCCACGCTCTAAGGCGTCATAAAACACAGACCATCAGACGGAGGAAGAGACACGACGTGGTTAAACATGGAGGTAAAGGAGATGTTCACTCTAAAAGGAGATGGAATTATGTGTAGAGTAAAAATCACAGAATATTTGAATTAAATGTATTCCCATAAACTGTTGTGGAATCTCTGCTGCATCATGTGGTCAGAAGGTGGCGCTGTAGGCAATGTTACGACTTTATGACTCTAACAGTAGAAGAAGTTGAACATTCTGCTCCTGTTTTCATCTCAAATGGCTGAAACAGATGAGATGAATAATTCATCTCCTCACCAGTTCACACTGGACCAGACATGTTTTACACTTCATCAGAATGTCTGGAACTACAATTCTACCGTTTCCATAACGATTTTCCAATGTGAAACATTGAATATGTTTGTATGTATTGAAAGCCTCTTAATGTGTGATTGTTGGAAGCAGCTCCCACTACAGTCAGGTCTACACTGTGGAAAAAGATGAGGAAACGCAGCGATAACGTGTTCTATGTCGCAGTGAGAAGTTCACAGATTGACCATATCAGTGTGAAGCTGCTCCAACCTACGTCTACTTACAACCACTGGGAAGTTTACAACTACAGCAGCATCACACAGTCTACAAACATGTCGTACCCCGGTTTCTTCGATCCTCGTGACGCCGCGAGGCTCTGAATCATCAAAGTCTGTCAGAACAAAGACCACGGCTGGACCGTCGTGGAGGTTCAGGATGTTTAACTCCTGCACAGAGTTCATCAGGACCAGAGTAAACCAGTAGGCACAGAGGAGGACATCCAACATAAACAGCATCGGCCCCAGAAAACAAACTAAACCAGCAAAAATTTCATCCCACTCACTGTTTACAAACTAAATTTCCCTTTTCTCCTCCCGTCTGTTCGACTGGAGATGCAGTTCTTTGCTTTGGGTTTTCATCGTATTATGTCTTTTACGTAGTTTTTGTTACATTTTTTTCACCGCGTTACGTCCGTTTCATTCTTTTCATCTTATGTCTTTCTCATCGTTTTCGTCTTGTTGCGTTT
This sequence comes from Coranthus polyacanthus, assembly GCA_037367275.1. NCBI lineage: Eukaryota > Metazoa > Chordata > Actinopteri > Kurtiformes > Apogonidae > Coranthus > Coranthus polyacanthus. The sequence goes on along the minus strand of JAPQRN010002159.1, from coordinate 4,884 downwards.
GTCGTGTGTGATTTCCATCTTTATTTCATCCCTTTGGCTTGAAAATCAGTCCTGATGTTTGATGAAGGTGGTTGAAATGAAAGTAAAGAGTCTGTTTTGAAAATGTAAGGAGCAGAAAGTATAGATATTTGTGTTAAAATGAATAAAACTAACACACTGTCAGAAAAATAAACTCAAGTCCTGAAAACTGCTTTTTCCATTTTTAATCCATCATTTTCAACCATATTTTGAGTGAAATAAAGAGATTCAGCCTGATGTTACATGTTTCTTCTACAGAGAATCATTTAACTGTAATGAAACTGACTGATCATCAAACATCTAGATGCTTCTTCTGTCTTAAAGTCAACACATGTATATGATAAACTCGAGTGGAGACCAGAGACTCTCATATAGGCCTGATATGTTTTGTATTTGTTTCTGTGTAGAACCAAAGAGAAACTTTCTCACGGTTCCCGGTCTGGACTGATGCTGAACAAACAAACCACTGTGGTAAAAGAATATCATGTACGTGACTGTCCTGTTTACCTTCCTCCCCGTTCGATGTTAGACGAGCTGCGAGACCAGGGTTTATACACAGGAGTCAGATTACAACACAGTCCTGACTCTAATCTGATCACGGATTAGGACTGTGACCAAGATGCTCCAAAACCAGAAGAACCTTAGCAACAACATACATTCAAACATCCATGAGACACAGAGATGCATGGACACTGAGGATCACAGTTACATTTTCAAACAATGGTTGTGAAACTAAGTTTTCCCATGTAAAATAACTGCATTTATTATAATAGAGTTTCCTTTTGTTCATCTCTGTTCTGAAACGACAGATCTCTGCAGATATCTCCATAATAATAATAATAAAAAACAAAACACAAGGTCCAAAGACGCCTCAGTCAGAATCTGAAAGAAATAGAGACACAGTGAGTTTCAGTGAAATCATCTACTGGACCTTCATGGTCAAAGTGTTTGTGGAAGTAGATGTTGACACTGTACATGTATGTTGTAAGTTAGAGTCAAACAGATGAGTTTTGATTTAGATGTGATGTTTCAGATGGTGCTGCAGCGACTTTTCACAGTTTGTCGCCAGTTTATGAACATTAATAAAACTATTCCTCACATCCTGTCGTACTGAGTTGATCTATGTTTTGTTCTGTCTCATGTGTTTCATTTACTTTCATGTTATATTCATTTTAACACAGTGAGTGCAGTGGGTTGTTGGATTGATGACGGCGTCTGTGTTGAATGTGATGAAACCCTTGGAATATAGGGATGATACGTCCATGGACAGCTTCTCGTTTTATATCCTGATGAATAAACCAGAAATAAATACATAACATCTACATCTACATAGAATAGAGAAGGTTCCACTTCTAATCAGTACAATTTGCTGAACAGTTGCAAAGAATAAAGAGAGATTAGAGGAAAAAGATGAAACATTGCTTTTTGAAGAGCAAGGACAGGAACATGTGTCTAGTAAATGAACAGACAGTAGCTTTAGTTTTTAAAGGGGATACGTGTTTGTTTCACACAGTGTGTTTGATGTGAAACAGGTTTGTCCAACAGCACCATCTAGTGTTGACAGAACACAACGACCACTGGACGTTCACACATTTAACTGAGGAACACAACAAAAAACAAGAAATGTATTAACAAAAATGAAACATACAAGATCATGGGAAGTCCAACTAAAAGGAGACAGGCAAGACAGACAGGACCATGGACCAGGGACCATGGACCAGGGACCATGGACCAGGGACCAGGGACCAGGGACCAGGGACCAGGGACCAGGGACCATGGACCAGGGACCATGGACCAGGGACCATGGACCATGGACCAGTGACGCAGATACAACGCTGACGTATGTGAGAAACAAACTGACAGAGAACAAAGGGAAGGTGAGGGGTTTCTATACTGTGTGAGATTACATAATGAGAAACAGGTGAGTGAGTGAGTAAGTGGGAGGAGACAAGGCCAAAAGGAGGGAAACTACAGGTGAGAGGAGGCGTGGCCAAGAGACTGGAAATGTACTGAGGGAAAGACAGGAAAATAAGTGAACAGAGACGAGACAGACGACAGAGCTGACGATTCACAAGACACAGAAAGATGGACGGAAAAGACACAAGGACAAAAAGTCAAACAAGCAAGGATGCACAAGGAGGACAATTTACAAAATAAAACAGGAAACAGAATGAAAACCATGACCGGCCTGAGATGTAAAACATGTAAAACTGACAGAAACAAAACATAATGAAAACTACACAAAAGATGCAAGAGGCTAAGTTGAAGTAGGATTACCTGCCCTGCATTCAAATACCCATAATGCACCTTTCTGGATTCCCCCGCTGTCACAAACATATATGAGCTTAGTTCACATCAAAGCCGGTATGAAGATTTGTGATGCAAAGTATTTGTGGGTATTTCGTACGTTTGTGTTGTTTCTTCGTCACAACCCCAGTGTGTAAAGACTTTCAGACGTGTAATGTTCTGTGAACTGCTGAGCTCCTGTGATGCATTCAGGCCTCGTCGTTTCAGTCGTACGTCTTCAGCACAATGACACGACTGAGGTCACCGACTGCAAAACTTGGAGAAACACATCACATTAGTCTCCTTTCAATCTGACAGAGCGGTCGACCCTCCTCCTCTGCATCGACTTTCTTATCGATTAAAGCCGAATGAAGAATCAGACGAGCGCTTTGTGTGAGGACAGTGATGTAAAAGGGAAGTGGGAGGAAACACTGTTAATATGTAATAGAGCGACTGAACAGTGAGCTTCACCTGATGCCTTTTCTTCTACAGCAGCTTCATACCGTCATCCTGCATTCTGATTGGTCAAACGCTGTGGAATACCTTCATCGTGGTATGACAAAGATGTGTTTACTGCCATTAGTAACCGTGGCAACAGTACAGCTGGTTTGGGACGTCAGCTTCAGGGGCTGGTTTCACGAAGGGGTTTTAGACGACATGGTCTACAAAACACACATACAGACTGCAACGTCCTCAGAGGAAAACAAAATGAACCTCAAAAAAATCAATGAAAGGCAGCATCATGTCAACGAATCTCAAGGTGAACGACCACACTGAGTCTGTACTGTGACGAGACTCCAAAAGAGGGCGCTGTTTTCATTTAAATCGCCTGTCACGACCGATTTGTTCGACGTGTGTGTGAAATACGCCACTACTTCCTGTCATGTTCTGTGGTTTAAAGACAAGAAATATAAAAGTCTTACCTTTGTTTTAGTAATTACAAAATATACAGTAAGATTCATTTTTTAATCAAACACAGCATTTCTTCCCCAGTCAATCAGTTAACATTAGCTAACGAGCTAACGTGGCTAACACTAGCTAGGAAGCTAACGGCAGTTTGTCAGTTCAGTCAGAATGAAGAGAAATGACAAAATAAGGTTATTTTAAAAACCTAAGACATTCGGGACTTTGAGAAATCATTCATGGCTGTAGCCCCAGTTCATTTAACTATCTAATCATTATTTGTATATATTAATTCTATTCTGCTGCTGTGTTTAGTGTTTCTGCTCCAGTTCAAGGAGCCATTAAACACTTTACATTGTACATAATCTATGCACTGTGACAATAAATAAGAATTAAATGAATAAAGAAATGTAGCTTAAATTCTATTTGATAAAGGAGGATTAGGGCCACTTGGTATTTTGAGAATAAAGTCATAATCTTATGAGAATACAGTTGTAATTCTAAAAAATGTTGTTTTTATGTGAAAAAACCCAGGACATTCAAAATGAATCTGAATATCTTTCTAACTTCATCCACGTCCACGTCCAGTATTTAGTTATGTGTGAAAGCCAACCGAACACAAGAGGAACAGTGTCATCTCCGTTGACCATCGCATGTTCTACCATCGTTAAAAACAATCACACTGAACAAGGAACATATAATAACTGATCATTTGTTAAATAATACACTTATCTTATCACAACTTTGATTTCCACTTCAATATTTTTTTAAGATCAAACTATTCAAGTCTTAGTTTAATCTAAACTCCAGCCTCTAAAATGTGATTTAAATGGATTTAATACAAAGAAAACACAAAACTTCATAAAGGTCTGATTTGTCACTGGTCTGCTTTCATCTGTGTGGATCTAATGAAGGAAAATAAGAAAATGGAAATATTTATACTGACCAGTAATAAATCTGTGACCAGGAATCTGTCATTCTGTTAAAATAAGATTTAAAATACACAACAGATTTGTCTGAATGAGTCATTTTCATCAGGATTCATCTTCTGAACAGAATATAATGATAAACAGAATGATAAACTCATCAGATCATAAAAATACACATTAAAGTAGAATATAATGATAAGTACAGAGATAATGTATTTCTCCATCAGTCCACAGGGTGGCACTGCAACACAAAGTAACTCAGTGACATCCACAGAACACACTGGTTCACAGTCTGTGTAAATGAATGAACTGAGGAGCTGCTGCAGCTTTAACATCTGTAGATCATCAGGATACAACTGATCCTCACACAGTCCTGATCACGTTGAATGTTACAGAGATCAGTTCCATCTGAGGAGAGAAGAAAACACAAGTAGAGATGAGAAGAAAATGTTTACTCAGACTTTATCAATTTATTACACAGACAAAAAGATAGAAATACAAAACTAAAATAAGGCTTCTGATGTGACTGTTCTCCTCCAATCCTGAAGCTGTTCACTAAACCAGTATGAACCGACTCCAACATCTACTTACATCAGAGTCTCCACTTTACAGTCTGGATTCTGCACAAGATCCTTCAGCTCCTTAACATCTGAATCCTGTAGGTTGTTGTCACTCAGGTTCAGTTCTGTCAGATGTGAGGGATTGGACTTCAGAGCTGAGACCAGAGAAGAACAGCTGATCTCTGACA
>JAPQRN010002158.1:0-10120 GCA_037367275.1 Coranthus polyacanthus | reverse complement strand
AGTAGTAGTAGTAGTGTAGGAGAAGTAAGAGAAGAAGTCACATTCTGGCTCAAGCTGTTTAGCTTCTAAATTAGTTTGACTAATTTAATTTATGGCCCACATTCTGTGTTCACTCTGCCAGGAATAAACAGTGAACATGTGTATTCCTATACTCTTTGGCTTCAAAATCTTGAAGATACACGACTTGAATATTGGCTAAATATTGGCCACTACTGACTTTTTCAATTCAAAAAAATGACAGTTGGCATCAGAGACCATTAAAGCTTCCTCCTCCTTCTGCCTGTTTATCTTGTATGAACAGTAGATGTTCCTCTCTCTTTGTGTCCCAGCAGCCTGGGAACTATCAGCGCACTGTGAAGCGAACAGAAGATGCCTTCCAGGCCTGCAATGACATAGTGGCTTGTTTCCAAGAGAGAGCTCGCGTGGAGAGGCAGTACGCCCAGCAGCTCAGTGAATGGAGCAACAAGTGGAAGCCAGTGGTCGACTCCAGTGAGTGAATATAATGCTTATAATGCTGTCTTACTTTGTTGAGAGATGGAAATACTTCCTTGTTTCTATATTGTGTTTCACGCAATTATATTGAAAACACAGCAGCAACACAATATTTATATGAGAGATGAAAGGTCTTTGTTTTGATGACCTAGTAAATGAGGTTGTACTGTCCTGTTTCTTTCCACTCAAGTTAATTTCAAAAATTGGATCCTTGTTATCTTTTGAGGATGTACACTAGGTCATCCATGCCTTTATTTTTTCTCATCTGGATTTCTTTGCTTTTCTTCTTTACAATTCTGGCCTCCCTACATTAGCTTCCTGTTCATTTTTAGACAGATTTTTGACTTTTACGGCTTTACACAGCCAGCCATCTCTTCTTAAAACATTTGTTTATAGAAAAGCTTTCATCTCTGTGTGAATTTGAATCTATATCTTTTTTATTTAAATTGAATCTTTTTTGTTGTATTGCTGCTTTATTGTTTTAGTTTTCTTTTTGCGAAGCACTTTGTAACCTAAATGTATGTAAATGTTTGTAAATAAATAAATAACACATGACAAGACTAGTTGATCTGCACAAGCAGCAGGTGTAAATAAAAAATGATATGATGCAAAATTTAGCCTTCAGGATGGAATCAGTCGTCATAACAATGTCAAAATGTCTCCTTATAAGCAGATTACAGCACTATACTTTTTATTGTTCTAAACAGGCCTACAGTACATGTGATTCCCTGGTCTTCCTCCTTATCATCTTCTCTCAGGTCCACTGTACGGATCCCTAATGAAGGCTTGGCAGTGTTTCCTGTCCTCTGCCGACCGGTTGGCCTCCTTACACGCCTCCATCTGTCGCTCCCTGGTGTCAGAGGATGGAGACCGAGTCCGGACCTGGCAGAAGGACAGCTTCCACAAAAAGTTATTTGGAGGATTCAAGGAGTCCCAGGACATTGAGACAGGCTTTGCACGTGCTCAGAAACCCTGGGCCAAACGACTCAAAAAGGTCTGAATGCTTTTTACCCACCAGATTATACCGCTACTGAAAAGATTGCTGAGTCACTTTAAAATGTAAAATTCCTGATAAATGCACCATGCTTTTATTTCCACAGAAAAGAAAATGTAATATATCAGAATTACATTAATAACATACTCCATGTGGAGTTGCACATAAATATTAAAAACTTTCTTCTTTCTTCTTAGTTTTATATTCATTTATATTTATGTTTTGCTTTTTATTTTCTTGTCATTTGATACTTACTTATACCTTAATTAAAGCCAGTTATCAACTGAAATTTACATTAGCCTTATAAATTAATTTCCATGACCCCAAGAGAAAACTATGAAGCCAGAAGCCATTTCTCGACATTTCATGCAATTCTTTATGAAATCGAGAACGGTGAGCCATTTGAATGTGTGTTTTACTGTGATTTGAGAGCAGCCAAGGACAAGGGGATGGCCTTCAAAAGTCTAATTTTGGATTTCCATTAAAAACATACACAAGCCCCCCAGTGAATCAATACTTCATGCATATTAAAAAAGACTGCAATCACAAATGGGTACTCATTAAGTAAATGGCTTCATATTAAGGTCTATATTTAGTCCACAGTAACCTAATGTACTGCTCTTTAGGAATGAGTTTACTCTGAGTATCAGGTGTATGTCAGCTTTCATCACTGGCTGTAGGTAAAATTGTATTTGAGTCAACGTTATTATAAGTCCACGTAGACAGAAAGTCTTGTAACTTCTGTATCAACCACCGTGCAATTACTTTAGAATACATTAAAGATATGGTTTGGTTGGTCCACAGCTTGATAAAGCCAGGCGGGCGTACCATAAGGTCAGCCGTAAGGAGCAGGCAGCCAGGGAGCGAGAGGCCCACGCTCAGGGAAACCCAGATGTCGCCATCGACAAACAGAAAAAGATCCAGGAAGAGAGAGAGCTGGCTCAACAGGATGCTGAGAAGGTAATTAAAATACATCTTCTGATGGAAATAATCTCCTAATATCATAATGAGTCATATGAAGTGAAATATGACCTTATTCAGAGGGTAAATATTTACATTTTTATGTCTTTATTATGCGGGTTGGTGTTTATGTTTCTGTTAATCTCATGATTGAGATTGGTTTAATAATTTAGAATAACCTTTGTAATAAAAATCAAATATATGGCATACTAAATGGTGTTTATAATTAAACTTCAATTTTGATTTCTATTTTTTGTTTGTTGTTTGCTTGTTGTTTTGCTTTTTCTGCATTAACAAGGTCTTGCTTTTTTGTCATAATCCCTTTATTAAAATCCAGTGTAGCTAATTTATATTAAATGTGCAATTTATGTTGGAGGCAAATTTCCAAGGAGAGTGAAGTGTCTCCACACTGAGAGCAATATCAAAACCAAAAACATGAGCATGTTTTAATGTTGTAAGTGAATTTAATGCAATTGCTGCTTTGTTTTCAGACTTGTACATTCCAGTGTAATCTATATTTTGTTGGGGTTATGGTTGCAATAAGTCTTATGTGCCTTGTAAATGTGTTTCAATTTGTGAATCAACCGAGTCCCTGAGTTTGTGACTATGTGCACATTGATGTCCACAGGTTCGTTCCCGCTATGAAAAAGTCCTGGAGGAGGTGAACCGCTACGCTCCTCGCTACATGGAGGAGATGGAATCCATCTTTGACCAATCACAGGACGAGGAGCGCAAGAGGATCGTCTTCCTCAAACAGGCCTTCCTGTCCATCCACAAACACCTGGACATTACCAACAATGAGAGGTGAGAGCTTCGTGTGTTAATGAAGATCACTGTGTGTGGGTTAGAGATGGGAGGGAACACATTTTACTTATTTCTAATTTCCTAAGCTTGTGTCTTGCTAAAATCAATAACTGGACATATTTAATTAGACATAAATAATTTATCCCCAGTTAAAAGCCATTCCACTACATATTAGCACATGAGTGTTTCTCAAATTAATTACTATATAAAATCTGCTGGGGCCAAAAGAGAATGTTTGGAGAGATGAGAAATGAGACAAATTATATACTCTATTGATCTGCTTAATTTTTTTGGTAACCCTTTACTTAAATGCTCTGCAGAAACCGCAACCAACTGTGGATCAATTACAAGTTTAAATAAACTTTTACTATAGTTTAATCATCAGAATAAAAATAGAAAACAGGAAGTTAAATTCAAATGGTCTGTTTACGGTGAATTGTAAAGTCTTATGAGTATGTGAAGGAAAGTTAACTGGTACCATTATTCTGTGTTGAGCTGATATTTTATATGAGGTAACAAAGCTGACAGTGAAAACATTTAAATCAACAGCAGATTTGTGGTGCATTTGTAGTGTCTTGCAGAGTGACTCGGTTATAAGGCTGAAATACAGCTTTGCACTGATTTGCATATGCTAAAATATATATGTACTTACGTCTCATTTTATCTAAACAATGTATTCACCGCCATTTATTCAGTGTAAAGGCTGTGTACAATGAGCTCCACAACACACTGATGGCCATCGATGAACAAGAGGACCTTCGCTGGTGGAAAAACACCCACGGCCCAGGCATGCCCACTGACTGGCCTCACTTTCAGGTACTGTATTTAATTCTTTAATCTTCAGTCTTTTATAGAATTCAAAGCAGTGAGAAGTACAAGACTTTGTAATATTGCATTACGTTTTTTTTTTCATTTTATTTTAGGAATGGACACCTGAAAAGAAAACCAAAAAAGGGAAGAAAGAAGTGGAAAAGAAAGGAACAATAGACAGGAGGTGAGTCGATTTATTCCAGATGAAACATTTAGGTCAGAGTCTTTGTTTTTTTTTTTTTTACAATAATCTGATGCTGTGTAGCTGTTGATCAAACATCAACACATCAAACGTGTCTCTTCCTTTTGTCCTCTTGTCTCTTTTTCTTCATGTAGCGTGATGATCGGAGGGGTGAGAGTAAGAGCTCTGTATGATTATGTTGGCCAGGAGACAGATGAGTTGTCTTTTAAAGCAGGTAAACATACATATACAAACTTATCAACTGTGTATGTAGTATTTTTAGGTTTAAGGTTAGATTTGAGCATTGTATTATTTACAGTAATAAAATCACTGTAATTACACAAAATGTGTTGAAACATATTTCAATTATTCCCTTTCTTTAATTTTAACTTCAAGGCTCTTTCTTACTGCAGGTGAGGAATTCTTGAAGATTGAGGATGAGGATGACCAAGGCTGGTGTCGGGGTATGAAGGACGGTGGGTGGGAAGGACTTTACCCAGCCAACTATGTCGAGGTGGTTTAATTACTGCATGTGCCACATCACATACTTCATTTCACTGTGGAAGTCACAATCTGGCTAATGTTTAAGTGTCAGATACATAAAACCATGCTGTAAACAACAAGAAGCTGTTAACCAAAGATATGATCTGTGATGAGCACTAAGGTTGACATCTTAGCATAGAGAGATTTTCAAAACTGCAGGTTGAGTAATCTCTTGAAGGATTTTGACAAATGTTTTAATATATACAGTATGCATAGACCACTTGTATTGAAGCCATATGATAAGCAATGCTTTAATGTAAAGTTTAAAAAGTATATGCTGGACTTTAAAGGTACACAAAAAACTATTTGGTGCTGAAGTTACATTACAGGACTGCTATTTTCTTCAAGATGTTTTATGTCTTTGCACCTCAACACATGGTTATAAAATGCTCACAAAGCTTAACAAGCATATGAAGAAACTGATGCTAGACTGTGATTATAATTAATCAGTTGCAGCTGTACAAGTGGAGTCAGCTTGATAGATTTACTAGCTATATGACCGGCATTTCTTTAGTGATTTTTGGTTTAAAGCAACAGTCAAGGTTTTTGAGGAATATTGTTGTTTGATGTCAAATAATCAGATCTAGCTGGAGTAAACATGAAAAATATGCATTTACAATAACTCCAATGTTCTCTTGAATGAATGAAAACAATACTGATAGGCTGACAAAATCTTACACTGGGAGTGCAAGAAATGCACAGTTATTGTTGCCTAAGTACCCATGGTAAATCCACAGTAGTGCACTCCATGGTTTACAGATCCATGAAAGAATGTACCTGACCATAGGAAATGCTCCCCTATTTTAATTTGATGCCACCACAGTGCACCACAAAGTGTACTGCAACACCTTGTGGTGCAATATAAGTAACATATTGGGTAAATAAGACAACAGAGGAAGTAATGAAAGGTATATTTTTTGTGTTTTGATGATGCAAGGCTCAAAATATTTTCTGCCTGAGCACTTAGTTCCCCCATGTGGAAAAAGCATCCTCAAGCCAACAAACCTTTAAACCTTGTAGAACTTTGATAGTCTTAGCTTTTCTTTTTTTTTGGGAAACAGAGAACATGCCTCCGATGTACCATGATAAATAGAAATCTTCATTAGATTCCTGTGTTGATGTCAAACATGTATATTTCTTACAATGTCAGACTGTTCCTTTGTTATAAGTACCGGGGAACAAATTGTTTTCCTGTCTGTCTGTAATATGTAACCGTCTGCTACTATATGTATGATACCTATCTTGTAGAGCATCTCTACCAAAGTAAGGTAAAAGATTGCCTTTGTCCTAATCCTCCTTAAATGTTTGTGTATGTGCTGTGTTTTCATTTCTCATGTCAAAACTATCCATTTGCCCCAAGAACACTTTTTTTGCAAACTGTCTGTCTTTTGGAAATAAACTCAAAACTGTTATACAAATAACAACACATTTGTATTTTTGAATTTGATATGGAAAGACTGAAAGTGTGTGTGTGTGGGGGGGTGTTTGTGTGTTTGAGTTTGTGAATCACCATGCCATCATCTTTTGCAGTCCTGGAGTCATCTTGTGGATGCTATTACAGTTGCAGGGTTGTCAGCTGTCACACACACACAGACACACACATTACTCACTTTTAAGCCTTGTGCCCGTGTCAAAAGAACTGTGTCCAGGTCAAACGCTCCTCTTTACATCAATGATAGTACCACAGAGTCAGAGGCAGACTGACATAAGCACATGGCCATTGCTATCAGCTGAACAAACTGCCCCACACTAGTGTTTATATTTGAGCCAAGTTCTAGCAGAAGTACAATGATAAATCCTGGTGTATTGTTACACACAGTTTAGCCATACATACACAGACAGGAGGATGTAAGAATGTCTTTTTCCACAGCAGTAATGGAGATGGTGATATCACCATGGAAGGAATTTCCTCACCTGATGACAGATGAGCAGATGTACACTGATCTGTAATCACAAAGGAAGTCGAACTGGAGCTCTGGCACTCTTCCCTATGATATTTTTGAAAATACGGGAAACAATACCAAGTACAAATTGCACTGAAAACTTTCATCGATTTGATCAAGTGTTCTTACTTACAGAAAACATCTCATGTTTTGGTCAAATACCTGAGATTACTGCCATTGCATCATGTCTTGTAAATCTTCAATCCTGAGATGTTGTCAAATAAAAAATAGTAGCCTAAAAAATGTAAATAACAAAACACAGAAACCATAGAATTATACAGTGTATGTTTGAGAAACAAGTGAGTTACTGAACCCATATCTGCTCATTCTTGGTGCTCTGCTGCATTACTTAAGCATACAGTGACTACACTGATGGTTACACACTATAATGAATGTATGGACAGTTTCACCCACGATCCATCAAGAAGAAGTTCACAAATGACTAAACCCCTCATGACATCTGAAAATGCACTTTAGTGAAAGGAGTAGCACAAAAGGCCAGAGGCAGTGGTCGAGTGGCAAGTGGGAAAAAGTCACTTTGTCGTGAGTCATCCTTCATCGTGTTTTCAACAAGCGGAAGAGTACATTTATGGGGAATGACAAAGTGAGTCCATGACCTGAGTGCTTGTTTCCTGCAGTGAAGTGTTCTGCCAGCTCTGTTACAGTGTAGACTTTATTTTATCTTGGCTTTAGTCCACTAAACACCTTAAAAGAAAAGGCTATTACAGGTAAATACATTGCCAACCTACAAGATCACACTCATCTTCAAAGAAGTAAGCTATTTATTTGCTGATAACATTTGAACCGTACATGATATTTTATTGATTGCTAAATGTAAAAAATATGGAAACCGTGCATGCCAAGAAAAAAAATTACAAATTCATGGCCATGTTATTTGGCAGCTTCACCTGTGGGCAACACATGACATATGTCATTGGCAGTATACAAAAATTTCATTTGTATCCAGTGCTCAATAGTTTTTTGTGCGATTAAAGGGAGAAATGAAGCACTGCATGTTGTTTTCTAGTTGAATATCTTAAGGGGCTTGATTTAAATCACAAATCATGTGCCCGACTTGCTTTTGTTCTGTTGTCTTGTATTCTGTTAACATCCCTTTTGGCTTTACACCCACTAATCAACCAGAGGAAAAGGGTCACCTCTTACAAAACTCCATATTGAGCTCTACTTATTTAAATTCATTAGCTCAAGTTCATCTGCAATGCAAACACTTATTGTTTTGTTTGTTTGTCTGAACAATTATATGAGGAAACAGCTCATTTGCATGCTAATATCCCCATGATATTCAGCCAACACTAAACTCCGCAGAACAAACTGCTCAACAATGTTAGCTATTGAGCTCAGTGAAGTCAACATGTGGAAACCAACTCTCAAAGTGCTGACCCCTTAGACTCAGCCTTACATGAGATCCAGAACATGACGGCTAATGTTGATGTTGCTTAATCATCGGCCTACGTTCTGCTAATGTAAGTGGCTGCCATTTTCAAATGGAGCTTTGCATTCCAGTGGAGTGGAAAACTAGCTTGTCGTTATACTATCATCCAGCAGAGGGCGCTGAGATATCAGTGGAGTGTCCCTCAGCAGGCCTGTCTTGAGGAGAAATATGCACACTGGGGTGGCAGCGTAATGGGAAAACATCTTTATTCCCTCATCTCTCATGTGTGACAAGCAGAACTTTAGGTTGCCATGGAGAGAGCTGCTGAAACGGGGCCATAATTAACAGAGCCACAGAACTTGGTTCAATGACTCATTACATTTCAAGAAGTTAATGAGGAAATCACACAGCTCCTCGAAGGCAAATGACTCCGTATGTGTATAATGTGTATATATGATAAATGTTTGAAGTCACATCATGAGGTGAATATCACTGTACACTGCTGCAGCCAGCTCTGGAGAGATAATGATGAGCCTGTGATCTGCCCCCATGCATGCAAACACATTGAGAATTAAATGTGTGTGAGAGCATGAGATTGGATGTGTGTTTGTGTGCATGCTTGGGCATGTGCATTAGTATGTGTGTCTGAATGGTTTGAGGGAATGACTCACCTCCTTGTCAGGGAGACACAAAACATATGAACATTTTCTCAGGCTGTCACACACAAACATACTCCCCAGCTACTTGCTCCAGATGTACTGTGGCGTATCGTTCTCCCTCAAACCACCTCTCTGATGGCCTCTCTCTCTCTCTCTCTCTCTCATCCACTCTCTCTGTCTTTTCCCTTTTCCTTTCCATAAGCTCAGGTTGCCCCTGGGAGACTCCTGTCACACCTAAGGGCCAACAGTAAACCAGCTCAGGAGTTTACAGAGTGGCCAAGAACACAGAAGAAGCTGCCCAACCACCTGTAGACCTGCCAAGAACACTTAAACACAAACTTTCTCTTACAATTTGTCTCAAGGATGTCTGGAAAATCCCTCTTGACTCTCTTTCTTGAACAACACTGAGTCCACAGGCAGCGCATGCTGCCCCTGGAGATGCAGACGTGAGGCATCAGCTAGAATGCCAAAAGTGAAAGGAGTCACAAGAGCAGAAGAGAGTTAGACTGCAAGCTGTGAGCCACAGTGTACAGTCTGCAGCGGCTGGGCTCATTGGCACCAAGCAATAGGGTTGTCTGAGGAGAAAGGTAAGACTGCTTATCTTGGCTTGTGAATGTGTAAGCATGCTCTTCATTTTAAACTGCCCAAAAATAATGAGCAATCAAGAAAATGGTTATTCTCGCATTTCAATTAGCCTAATTAAAGACAGGGCAGCAGGCTTCTTAGAAGAATGGCAAGTACTACAGTATAGTGTGTATTTGTAGGAGTATGTGTATGAGTGAAAGACAGAGAAAGAGAAAGAGAGAGAGAGAGAGAGAGAGAGAGAGAGAGAGAGAGAGAGAGAGAGAGAGAGTCTCCAAGGGGTTCAGCTGGAACACTGCATCAGCAGTCAGAATGAGAAATTAACCATTTGCTTTCTTCCGTCCACAGCCTGAAGCACATACACAATCTGGTCACCGTACTGGACTGCCAGAGAAGTTCCAGAGTCACACAGCGTCTCCATCCATCTGCTATCAATCATTCATATCACTGATTCTGAGGTTTGGCATGAGGCTCAGTCCATGTATAGTAAAAATTCTGGTCATGGAGTCCTTAGTTCTTAATGTCAGCAAGTTTGTCATTGATTCATTTATTATCATAAGAATGCTGAGATGGTATTGGTAATGAAAGAGTTAACTGTAAGTTCAGCATCCAGCCTGACAGTGAGAGCCAGATGGTCATGTTGAGCACTTACAGTGACATGGGCCTACACAGCTCCCCCTGCTGGAACACACACACACACACACACACACACACACACACACACACACACACACACACACACACACACACACACACACA
>JAPQRN010002155.1:0-10128 GCA_037367275.1 Coranthus polyacanthus | reverse complement strand
ACACACACACACACACACACACACACACACACACACACACACAGACACACACACACACACACACACACAGACACACAGACACACGTGCTTCCAAACACACAGATATTGATCATGTGGGTGTGTGCAGGATGTGCAGGATGTGCAGGATGTGCAGGATGTGCAGGAGGATCATACTTTAGGATTTAGTGGGAGGACAAGAGAAACAGATGATTCTCATCAAGCGAACATGTTGGCCATGTCTAAAATATGGAAAGGCTTTTCTGATTCTCACGTACGTATGATAAGCGAACCGTGTGTTTTTGTCTAAAAAGTCTTGACATCAGTAACTTGTTAGAAACACTCAGGCAGTTCATGTCCCGGGAAAAAAAAACGTTTAAATAAAAGTCAGTCGTCGTCTTTTGCCTTTCAAATTGAGGGCATGACAGGAAACGTTTGGGAACAGCTTGTCCAGATAATGATTCTTGATGATACAGACTGCTCTTGTATTTTTAATACAACATAATACCCTCCATCCTTTTATTCTACTGTTTTATTGCTTTTATTTATGTGATGCGATGTTGTCTGTTATTGCTTTGACTGTGTCCGTTCTCTTATTCGTATTCATTTAACTGTCATATGACTTTCTCGTGTCTCTGCTGTACATCTTGTGTCTTTTATCCTCCTGTTTTCAACGTTATCATCTCTGTCTTTTTTTTTTGACCTCATGGTTTTGCACCTTCTGCTGTAACATTACCTTCTCAGTTCCCTGTTTTTACTTCTGTCTGTCAAAGCACTTTGTAAACAGTAGTTTTTAAAGGCGCTATATAAACAAAGTTATTATTAAATAAAATAAAATTCTATTAACATTAGAGATATATAGAAACATTTTGGGAACAGCGACCCTTTGAAACTCTAGTGTTTCTATACTTCAGTGCCTTATCTGTTACCATATTATCAAAATCACGATGTAATTGAATCTTAACTCCTAAAAACATGGTTCTAATCTAATATAATCCCCTTTAATACTTGAGGTTTTCCCAGAATATTCACATTCTATCCTCTTTTCCTCTGTTCGCTGTTGGGAAATCATTTGGTCAACATATGTATAGAATTACACACACATCGTGTTTCCATGTGGTTAGGGAACATTAATTTCTTGGAGATTTACCCTAACCTAATTGAATTAGGTTTGTTAATGTGCTGTGGTTAGAATTAGGCTAATTCTAACCACAGCACATTAACAATAATCTTAAAACCACTCTTACCCCTCGGATTTATGGTTTGTCCAATGCGTATATGTATTTTGTCCCTTTTAAAGGTTCAGTGTGTGGTATTTAGTGACATAAAGCGGTGAAGCTGAAGATTGCAACCAACTCAATATCCCCACAGTCGCCTACAACGACCGCAAAGAATGCAGACATAGACCTAAATAAATGACATAAACCGTTGCTGCCTGCATGTCTGCATTTATCTGCATCACTTCTTCCTGCTCTCTTTGTCCCAGGCCATGACAGTGCAACCTAAAAAGAGTATTGTTAGACGTGTCCGCGATGCTTCTCGAAAAGAAGGCGCGTCGGTCTGTCCGTCGCTCGGTCGTTCCACATTACATTTAAAACGTGATATCTCAGGAACGCTTTGACAGAACCTTCTCTCGGGCGCAAGGTCAAAGGTCAAAGTCACTGTGACCTCATGTCTCATGTCTGTCCATTCTTATAAATCTGACATCTCAGGAATCCCACGAGGGACTTTTTCCTAATTTGGCACAAATGTTCACTTGAACTCAAGTACTGAACTGATTACATTTTAGCATGAACAGATTATGATACAAGGACACTGGACGCATCTGAGTGAACTAGTGATTCTTGTCAAATAAACCTTGTATCTAACTATATAATATTAAAAGTTCAGTGTGTGATATTATAGCGGTGACGTTGCAGATTGCAGACAACTGAATAAGCCCCACCCACAAAAAATGCAGAAGTCTCTCATTAGAGTCAGTGTTTATTTAGTCCTTTTTGGGTTTTTTAGTTAAGGGGATAATGTCTCTGGTCCACACTCAAACATGCAGTAGTAGGTGACCTTAATGCGCTTTGATGTCGGAAGCCACCTGCTATAAAACAGAAAAAAGAAGAGGAAACAAGGCAGACTTCATGACTCCTTCTGTAGATACGAACGGCTCATTCTAACGTAACGCAAACACGATTCTCATTCTCGCTAATTATGAATGGAATATTCCATTTCTACGATTAGATTCTCCTAAATCTTGCGCACTGCACCTTTAAGGTACCTGAATCCCCACACGTGTAAACAGCTTTACGTCCCCACAACAGAGAGATACAACGGGAACACATGCAAACGCATTATGTTCCAGGTGATTACAGTGGCTGCTGCTTCGGGTCGTGTTGTTGCGACAGAAAAAAAGAAATGGAAACATCCTCCCTCCCTAGTCTATCATTTAAGTCTCGCAAGGCATGTTTTTTTTACGAGAATTTTTTAAATTTTGTGTCATCTTGGAACGTCCAAAACCATTAGGTTTCAATGCTGTATTCCAGACATCATATAAAGGTTTTGGAGCAGCGGGGGCTCTCTCCGCCTCCTGCTGCTTTGGAGCTCTCTCGTTTACTCGCTCACATCCAGCTGGCAGGTAAAACCACATTTGTTCTGGCTCCATGTGTGCTGTGCTGTTTGTGTGTACGACTGTGCTGCGTTGACATTCCATATGTGCATAAATCCATGACATTCCTGGTTCTGTAGGAGTCGCGTTATTTCCACACTGTAGAGTCCATATAAGCTTCTCAGAAAAATCAAAAACAGAACAGTCAGCCAGAATAAACAGCACTCGGAACGAATTAAGTGTCATTTGGAGCTGTGTGTTGGATGTTACGTTTGTTTGTATGTTGAATAGATAGAAATGTTTAATAGAAAAAGAAGCCGTGAAAGGGAAGCCTGTAAACACACTAGATATATGGGAAGATCAACAGGGATACCTGCTGCTGTTTCATCTCAACTCACAGTAGGCTGTATTACAATCACACTCACTTTATTATCCCATAATTATTGTGTCTTGAACTGCTTCCAGTTGTCTTTTGTCTTTTTTCCACCAATATTTTGCATTTCCAGCCATCAGCGGAGGGATTTTGGTTGTTGCTTCCTGTTTTTCATATCATCATCACAATCTGTCTGGCACTTTTTTCCTCATTTGTATGCTTTTAGTATCACTAAAAGCTTCGTGCATGTTTTTCTTGTCTTTCCAGAGCAATTAACTTGTTGTTGGACTCTAATCCCCTTTGGGATTTTATATCAGGCAATAGAAATAAATCTGTCTTGACTCACAACAGACTGAAAAGGTCATCAGAGGATAAGAAAACTGATACGGTGACAAATTAATAGCCAAGCCAACACTGCTGAAAAATGGTATATTTCCAGAAATGTTTGCCATCAGATATGTCTAAGGTGTAAACGAGTATGACGAGTATACGCGGTCGTCGCTGAGGATTTTGCCAGAAGCAAAGATTCATAAATTATCCCTGAATAAGTGCACACTACACCTGAAAAAAGAATTAGACTGTGCTTACTTATGACCGCACTCATCCATCATCCTCCAATAAACAACAGACAGTGAAACGCACATCAGAGAGTTGTATAGTCATGAATAACACCAGTGGTAGAATTAATGTCAGGCCTGTGTAGAATGTACAGCCAAATATTTTCTCTTGATAAATCAATCTGAGGGGAGGGTCTCATTTTTTTCTCCTTTTTTTTCCCTATAGCATGAAGCTGACAGATTCCCTACATGGATGTATAACTGGTCCTGTCAAATTAAGCAGCTACTGGAAACAGTATATACCTACTTTCCCCAGGATTTATCTCCTCTCCTCTGTATATTGAAGCCAAATACTGCTCATGTGGGGCCTGGCCGGGACGGATGGCGGTGAGGACGGTGGGCAGGAGGAGGAACAGAGTTCACGCTGGAGAATTCACATGTGGAGAAATCCCTGGGATTCAACTGAAAAGTCCATTTATTAGGAAGTTCTCTGTTTTCTCATGAGTGAGGAATGTTTGCCATTTTTTACTGTAGACATGAAAACTGTCTTGGAGTGCGTGGTTAGTCTCTATTTGTGGATTACAAATCGACGTGTTGTTGTATTTTTTGTCTCACTAAACAATAAATTACCAGCTAAGACAAGTCGTTTGTTTATGGGACACATTTTCCACTGACCCAGGTTTGTTACTTCAACATAGTTTCCATGCAAGAAGTGACATTTTGACCAATCGTGAATGAATTTATCTTGAATAAATTAAAAATAAACCTGGATGACACATTTGTCAGTAAAAGGGTTCTTGGACTCGTCACATGAAATAATAAAATGAACTCTACAATATGGTTCCCATGTATGTATCTCACCTCAGAGTTGAGACAAGACAAACTGTGCAAAATACAGTTTGTTATGGGCTCATGGACAGCAAAAAAAGTCATTGTACCAAGGGTTTTAACCTATACATTTTGCATATTCTGTCACATATTGCTGTGGTGCCATGAAACGCAGACTCCTCCAATTTGAGGCACCGCATCACAAGTGTTGCTGAATTTTAATCAAATATTCTGGGTTTTGTCTTATATCACACACAGCTTCTATAAGTGAGTGTTATTCATTTCTGTCAGCTGTTTAAGATAAAATATTGATTTGGAATGCATAAATGCTCCAACATGTGGGGATTAAAGCAGACCATTTATTACCCCTTTTCCGAGGATTCAGGTCCAGGGCCGTTTCGTAGCCAGTGCCTCGACTGGAACATGTTTTTTGAAAGCCAAAGGACCGACTGTCAGCCAGGAAAAACTGGTTCCAGAGCAACACCAACACTTCGCTGGTCTAGAACCAAGAACCACTTCGGCCAGGGATGGGAGTATGATTATCATGACCAGCAAGATAAACTAGAACTTGTGACTACCAATTTTAAATAAAACAGAGCTGAAGTAGTGTGTTCTTCCAAAGAACAACAGGAACCAGAGCTTCAGTATGTACATGAAATTAAAATAGCAGGGGTCTGCGCAAGAGAAAAGCTGTCTCCTAGCACTGAAACGTAACATAACAAAACATTAATGTAAAAAGACCTTGCGTTGCAGAGCCAGTCATGTTGATAGGTATACTGGCTAATGGGACAGCACATCTCTGAAATCAGGGAAAACGTTCACGTATGCTCTATCTTTCAGCTACTACATCCTTAACATAAAACTACATTCTGTGACGCAACAACAGCAGTATTTAGAAAATTATCACTTACAACTAGCTACCATGGTAACAATAGGTAATGTTAGGGTGCTTCTTTGTAACATTGGAATTGGTTCACGTACAAATATATACAAACCTACACTTTCACATATTGCCGTGGCTCTATGGTGGCCCTGTGGAATGGGACTTTCAGAGCTTCCGTTTATTGAATAAAGCATATTTTTTTCCTGATAGACAGCCCGGCAGTTGTCGCGGTTAATAAGTTACACTAACAAGACCGCTAAATAACTTTGTTACGCAAATGTTTGATGAAGTTTACCTTTTTACCGAGGCAGTAAGTTAGAATTTAGCATTAGCTCACCCATGACTCCCCGCGCTCCCCCAGCTCCGCCCCTTTTGTCCAAATATGGTCACGTCTGGCTCCAAAAAAAGCCAACATGATGATGGCCAAAACTACAAAACAAGCAGTTCAGGAACCAGTGGGTGACGTTACGGTTCCTCTGTCCACTTCTTTACAGTCTGTCGTTTGAACTGATCGAATTATTCCTTGGTCTCATTAAGACAAAACCTCACAGCCATTTTAGATGGAAAACAGCACTACTTCTTCTACTCTGTTTAATACAGTGATGCATAATATAGCCAACGTAGCATTTTATTTCTTTATTTCTTTTTTTCTTTTTTGCACCTTTTCGAAATCTTGCTTCAAATTGACAACTTTATGGAAACACAGCTACTGAACCTTTAATTCTTTTATTGCTGTCAGATGAAAAATTATGAAACTAGAAAGTGGGCAGCAAGGAATGAGCAACCTTTGCAACATAGGTCATAAAATCAGCATGGTTTTAAATCACAAACACACAGATGAAGACAGATGAAGTTTGTCGTACCAAAGAATGTGATGACAGGTTGCAAATGCAAACAAAATGCATTCCAACATGTGTTCTTAGGTAACTTCATAAACAGACCACATGAATTATTTCGGCAAAACAGAACAAACTATTACCACACATCTGTCCTGTATGAAATGTTTTATAGGTTACAGAACATGATAGTAGATTGGATTTAGAGGATTGGATTAATGTATTCAGCGTGAAAACAGGAAAAGTAAATCCACAGGATCAAATAATCAATATTTGTATGAAATGCAGAAGGATATAACCACCTGCTGTGCCAGACTCAGTTATGAAGCATGAATTCACACTTGCCCTGCTTATCTGCATTACGCACACACTCACACACACAGAGTTGAGTTTGTGTCGACTCAGGAGAATCAGCGGCGGCGGCGGCGGCATCTTTGATCACTTAAATCAGATTTTTGCTGCTTCTGCTTTGTTCAAAAGCCAAATCCTGAAGACGAGAGACGGGTCACTGAGGTGAAGGACAGATGGGCCACTCCGACATCCGGCATTCACAACTTTATCATTCCCATTACCTCACCTTCTCCTTTAATGGACAGAAAACAGACAGTCAGCATTTCTGAAGTAATTTGTTTGGCTCTTCTCTCAAAGTAAGATGTAATTTTGCTCTACAGTGGATATTTTTAGAGAGTGAATCATGTCTCTCTTTTCACTTTTTATATCAGGAAAGCAACATACGTACACACTAATATACTGCAGTCCCAACATGAACGAGACAAACACAGTCTGCAAGCAGGCTTTACTCCACAGCAATGTCTCAAAATGTGGAAACTGAAGCAACAAGAACCCCCTCCAGTGTGACCTGGGTCTGCCCCGGATCCCCCCACACACCCAGAGCACATTTTACTGATGAATAAATGTGTGTACGCTGACAGAAGAGGGCAAACAGGGGTAAAGGTTGCCTACAAGATTCTATTCATCTGTTAAAAAGTTCAACTGCAGAACTACAGCCTGCCTCAATGTCACACCAATGCTTTATTAGGTTCTCATTACATGTTTATGCACTCTTTTTTAGTTTTAGCAGCAGTGGCCTAATTGTCAAAACACTCTTTTTCCCTTCCAGCTGTTTATTTTCAGCTGTTAAAACACACTGTGGCCACAGTTTTAGGGCTGCTAATAAATCATCAGTCCCTTGTGGGGAAACATTAGTCTCGTACTTCTGCCCTCCACACGCTTCTCTGATATTTTTATGACGCAGTCATTTGGATATTGATGGTGTTCAGGTTTTTTTTTTTATTTGGATGTGGTTTCTGTTTTGAGATTTGTATCACATGACGTCACTGACGCTAAACATTATTTCTTCAAGTTGAACTTTCGTCCTCTGCCTTCAGGACCATAGAATAACTCATTGTCCCTGTTTCTGGTTTTCAATTTGAACCGCTGAAATATTTTCATTTCATATTATACACACCAAGACAATTACAGTACACTCATGCTTATTAATCATATAGATTTATGTTTATATAAGTCTGATCTTCGTGCACGGCAGGCTGCTGTGGTAGAAACATGATGTTAGCACATACTGCACAGCCAGTAGAGTAGTTAGTGGAGCTTTAATGAAGCAGGCTCCCATTGATGTTTTAATGGAGCTGTTTGTTGCAGATTGTGGATGCTCCACCAGGTCAGTGAGCTATTTGACCTGTTTTTAATTATGGCAATTATGTCTAAGGCCGGGGTTGTGTATCGACCGTGAGACACATTGTTGGTCTGTATCCCTGGTAAACAGGGTAAACAGGGTAAACAGGGGATGCTAATTAAAAGCAAGGGTTAAAGAAAAACAGGCAAAATTCCCAATAACATCAGGGTTTGCTTACCTTATTATATTAACTGAAAGCCAAAGAATGTGAGATAAAAAAAATATATGGATATGATAGTATTTTGTCATACAAATGATGTTGAAAATATTCAAAATTCATGTATGACAATCAATGAAGGGCTCAAATAACAGCATGTACTGACACAAAAATGTCATGAGGTCAACTCCACACACATTTATTTTACCCTAGATCTGGATTGTACAACCAATTTGATATTGTTGTTATAATTGGTCATAAAAGCATGAAATGAAAATATGAAAGTAGGTTAAATATGTGCAAGACTTAGAACTAAGAACTTATTTGGTGTATCCTGAAAAAAGATTACATTTTTTGGCCTGCCAGCAGTCTACATTAATGTGGATGATTAAGACCTTGAACCTGGCTTGAGATCAGTAAAACATCTGGATGTAACTGGAGGTGAAGTCTCTGTGGCCCCTCAGACCAGTCAGAAACAGTTCCTCTGGATGATGCTTCTGAGGTCTGTTTTCCTTTCTGGTGTGTCTCTTCTGAGGTTAAAGAATGTCAGGAATGGAGAGGTCATTTTTGTTTTTACAATTTACAGCATAAAAGGTTTTAAGGCAAACAGAGTCTGTTAGTTTTAGTAGAAGCAATATGCAGGTATTGTGCATATGTAACCGGGTCACAAAATGTTGTTTATAATTACACAAAACCAGTTAAATTTTAGATTATTTGTTTCTTACCTGACTGGTAACCTCTATGCAACAGAACAAACATGCAAATGCAGTTTTTCGGAAAGGCCAGAGTAGTGCCACAGGGGTGAAATGTGCCAGGCACAAAGTATTTTGCAGATGCTTAACATTTGTGAAAACATGTTTTAATATGGATCGTTTTTTTGACTATATGGCCCTATCAATATAGTTATTTAATCATAATTTACACATATATACACAGATACTGTACACCATCCCCAGATTTATTATATGCTTAGCTGCCACTGGATTGTTTATCTGACTCACAAGTTGTCCTGCTGGGATAATAGATACTGATAATGAACTGAGCTGGTACTGATTAACCTTTTGTTCCTGAAAATATTATGTTCTTTTTAAAAAAACACTTCATCTAGAATAATATTTTTGACTCTGTGACCAGAAGGCTTATATCAAATGCAAAGAGAGTGGGTTTTATGTTATGCAGAGGATTTGAATAAGCCCCTACATGTTTGTAATTTTACTGTTATCATGTGCACAGTATGTCGTGCAAGGAAAGACAACTGGGTCTGCTATAAACAGCAATCTAAGTACAGGTAATAACCAACACACATGTGCTCTAATATTGTATTATGCACTCCCTTGTGTTTAGTGATGGATGACTTGGATGGATGACGGTGCAGCTTACATCTGTGCCAAGACCTCCTCCCAAAACACAAAACAGAGGTATGAACGGAGATTCATATTTGGCAAGACTGTAAATGTGGCGTCAACCTCCAGCAGTACTGTCTCTACCTCTGAAAATACAAGGAGACTTATAACTGATTACCATCAAGAGAAGAAATCCACTAATGTGTTTCTGACTGATCTGACATTGTCGGTTCCTATGGAGCTCATGCTTTCCCTAGTTTTGTCTTGCAGACATTCAAGCCTCAAAAAGGAATAAAGAAAATATTCCTTACTATACTCAAATTGTTGTTCTTTCTCCTTAAACGGTTGTGTGATTAGTGGTAGCACTGAAAAAGTAAAAAAAAAAACTTAATTTGACTACGAATGCACATGCAAAGAATCTATCAAAGCCATTATGTCTTTGTCTGGTTCATTCTGTCTTTGTGAAATAATACCTCAAGTTACAAAGCCAGTTTAAGGCAGACAACACAGACTGAGCGTAAAAAGTGCCAGTGTACTCTTTCTGCCACTCTGAGCCCTCTTGTCATTTCCATCCTCTCACGTGGATCATTGCTCTCTTGACAAATGTCTCCAGGCTGTGTTCAATGTCACTACAGCGTTGAGTGTAGAGTTATAATGTATCACTAACACAAATTACAAGAAAAAAGCACTGTTTCTAAACTACTCATGTAACTTAAATTAAACCCATGTTAGATGACACATTCTCTTAGCTTTTAATAAAAAGTGCATCCCTCGTCATTACAAAAACTATAAATAAAGTTGGAAAGCCAGTGGCCACAAATGGGGGGGGGGGGGGTAGAGCATGTTTTGGTGTCTCTACGAACTT
>JAPQRN010002154.1:0-10128 GCA_037367275.1 Coranthus polyacanthus | reverse complement strand
CCAGGACCCCAATAGTCTAGAAAAAAACTAGAAAAAAACTAGAGAAAACCCTTCACCAGGGCCAGTTAAATATGCGATTTAAATTCTGCTTTCTGAACGTGTCTCTAGGGCAGAAAATAGCACTCGTGACAGAACAGCAACATGACCGAAAAAAATATAAAATAGGAGAAATTTAGAAGAACAGGGAACGGATATCGACTGAGCCGAGCGTGAAGCCGTTACTGCCAAGAACTCAGACTCCCGTCGGCCCTTGCGAGCGTATTTACAGTCGGGACCGTCTGCTCTGCGCTGACTGCTAGCTGCCCCGGCTACTGTACGTTAAAAGTTGCTGAAATGCTCCGAAGGCGCTGAGTTTCGCAGCTGGTTCGTCGAAGTCACATGCCCGCCCACACCTCCGCGGATCTGCTGACGAGCGAGCCTCGACTTCCTTTATTTACACGGGACAGGTCTCGTCTTCCCCGGCTGGAGGGACGCGGACGGACGCCCCGCGACCTGGTTATCATGTGCTGAAGGCAGGGTCGTGTTTGACAGACGCGGTGATGGGGGCCGGTGTGAGGAGGACGGGGGTTTTGCGCGGGGCTGCCGTTACCTGCGTCCTAACGCTGAGTCTCGGCTGTTTCCACGTGATCGCCCTCAAATCACAACTTTTCACCAGGTTTGGGGATCGTTCTTCCTCCAGCGAGACCCCCATTAGCTATGAAACATTTTACTTCGACCAAAAGGTGAGTTTTTTTGTTTTTAAATCTAGTTAGTTACCTTTTATTGAATTATGTTCATGGTGTCAGTTTCTTCCTCATTTGCTTGTCTCTTTCACTTCTCTTTTCAATATTTGGCTGAATTCATTGCTCTAGAAAAGGGATGATCAGTCTGAAAATCACATCCTATGCTATTGTTTGTTTATGTAATTGACTCACATTTTTATTACCCACTACATTATTTGCCCTCATTGTTTGCTGTTTACTAATATCTGCACCACTTGCTCTTTCTGAAATTTAAATGAACTTAATTCTGTGTCTTTCCTGTGTTGTGCGCAGACAATAGGTGGTTTCCTCTGGCTTCCTGTAGTGAAGGGAAAACTATCACAACTGGATGTGTTCCTGCCAGTGGAACTCCTTCCTGGCTCTCTGCCTAAACAAAAAAAAAAAAAAAAAGAAAAAACAAAAAGTCTCCAGGGCCGAGTGAATCTGAAGCACTTCACCCTGGGGGCGTTTTGAGAGACAAGCCTTTACATTTTGCATGAACTGTAACTTCACGGAGGATCAGGTTACACGTTGAGCGTATGCGGTCGTGTCATGTGTGAATGACTCGTGAACGTGACTCATGAAGTCCACAGGTTTATGCACCCCCAAAAAGAGTGGCGTCGTTCATTTTGGTGGAAAAACCAAAAACATTTCCGTACTAACAGATCGAAAAACGACGAGACCTTTGCTATATGTTTTGTTGACTTGTGTATTTACATTATCTCAAAGGGCCCTCGTCTGTAAACTCTACTTCACGACGTCATCTACTGCTACTACGTCTTTTATTACAGGGTTTCCTCTAGGTTTACAGAAGGCTGAGGTCTGGGTTCAGAGCTGCAATGATTAATACCTTAATTGTAGACTATTACATTCATCCTCAACTATTTGATTGCTCTCTGATTGCAGCTTCATAAATGTGAGTATTTTCTGGTTTATTTCCTCATCTGCGACAGTAAACTGACTATCTTTGGCCAAACAAGTCACATAAATAGTCAAATAAATCACCGTTTTCCGATCGTTTATAGGCCGAGCGATTCATGTACTAATCGAGAAAACAGTCCATCGACAATGAACATAATCGTTAGTTGCAACGTTTTTCCTGAGAGTCGGGCGGGATGTTTCAATAAAAAAAGTAATCATAATTTCGCATCATTTTGGACCATTATTATTTCCGCACCTGTGTGCAAAAATTAAGAAAAGCTAAAGCAGGAAACTACATCCAAAAAGCTCAAAATCCAAACCAACCAACTGAGAAAAGTCAAGTTGATTGGACGTTAATGCGGTTCAGGTGCTGCACATGAGCTTTATTAAGGTAGAGAAAACCTTGTATTATATGATATATATTATTTTGATTGAGAAATGACATACTGTGCATTAAATGTTGAGAAGGAAAAGCGTCTTAGGTAGGGATATAATGAGCTAAATGAACTCAGTAACTTGCCTTTCGTAAAGTTTTGACTACTGATTGAAATTAAATCTCATTTTTTTTCAGTGTTATGGACGGTTCATGACTTTGATCCTTTTTTTTCTGAACATGAACATTATTCAGAACAGACAGAAAACACATTAAATCTATATGCCATATATCTGCAAACAAAACAAAAAAACACAGCATTTACAAGGGTGTCAGTGTCCGTTATTTATTAAAAGATAAAAATAGTTTAAAATAAAATAAAGCATCACTTTTAGGCGATGACTGGAGTAACATATTCACAATGAATGTATTACAACAAACAAACAAACAAACCGGTTGCTTACATTTTTGTTGAGGAAGAAAAGAAGGATAAATCTCGATTTTTGCCATTTACGCAGTTTTCAAAAAACAAAACTCAATTAAAGCTGCACGAGGAGGAAATCATAGGGACAAAAAAACGTCACCCTCCTCCTGCAGCTCTCTCCTCTCCGTCCACATCAAAATATAATAATATAAACACAGACGACCGGATGCCGTTTCATGCCACGACGGAAAAGCGAAGCCAAAATATCACAGTTATGGGAGCTGCCGTGTTGCTTCTGAGTAGAGCGGCAGAGTCGCTTCTGATGGAACCTCAACAGCGATCGATCACCTGTCTGAAAACACCTGTGCTTAGCCACATAGGTCGAAAATGTTCCCCATGATCTTCCATCGTGGGGTAGATTTTCTCCAGCCTGTGAACCAGAGTACAGAGGAGGTGCACAAGTCCGGTTTCCTGTCAGACCACTTGAATTACAATATGTCAAAGGTAACTATGGGATTTGTGCCCAACGCACTGAATCTATAATCAAAGTTCAATTCAGTTGTTTCAGTCGTTTTTCTTGTTTTAGATAATAGTTAATTAACGTGTGTGGGTTTTGAACTTTCGGTCACATGAAGCAGGACTTGTTTTACAAACCAGTACAAATGATTAATCGAGAAAACAGTTCATTGCTAATCAAAGTAACCGTCAACATCAACAGTTTTTGGATTCTGAGACAATGCCCACACCTGGTGCAACCCACGACATCCTGTCTAATCAGACAAGCTGACAAGAAGATAAAGACCGTTTCCTCCCTCCCAAGCCCCCATTGTCTTGTCTGCTGCGTTTTGTTTTTCAGTCAATCAACAAGGATTTGTGTGCCTCTTCTCAAAGTGCAACAAATGAACGCCTTCGAGTCTATTTTTTCGGCAGCAGTAGCATTTCTGCTGTATTTACAAAAGATTCATCAGTCACGCAGCCTTTTTGTGCACTCTCTCTGGGACAGAACTGCAAGTGATCTAGCAGTCGTCCAGAGGAAATCCTCTTGAGTACACTTTGCCTCTAGACAATGAATGGAAGTGTCCTTTAGCATCCTCCTCTCTAACTGCTGCAGTTTACTGGAGCTTGCACTTTGTTGTTTCCCTTATATCTCAATTTGCTGGCCTGTAATGCAACAGATGCAAGCTGCTTTCTCGTGGAATAGTTCTGGTCCAATTGATGTTACAGTGTGTGCAGTGAATTTTAATGGAAGCAGACTGTGCTCAAGCCGTGCCTGCAGTAACCACACGGTGGCACTACTTATCAGGGTGTGGATTAGTTATGAAACCAGCCACCAGGTTCTGTGACGTGCATACTGAGTGGGTGCAAGTGATACACTACTCGCCAGGGGATCTTTCGGCGAAGCGGTTTATATATAGTTTAGAATCGAGATATTCTTAGGGATGGTTTTGTTTGCACTGCGAGAGCGCTCTGCTTTTTAATCCTGAAGTCAGAACATTTCAACACCCTGGAATGAAAAGTCACCACAAAATCTAAAACAAAGTGCACGATTTTAAAGGACGTGAAGTAACTTAAACGCTGCTCAGAATTCTAACCGTACAGTTTTCATGACCAACAGCGATGCGACTGAAACTCCCTTCCGCTGCCAAACTCTAAAACCTTTCCTTTAAACTGTCTCATGGTCCCCTCACACTTTAAAGCGCTGCCAAGCACTAAGGAGTCGAGGGCTGAATGAACACATTGAGGCCCCCGAATCTTTTTGCTGTCATTGGCTCATAAAATTGCTGCCTCCTTTGTATCCACTGAGGAGGGTAGTGAGCGAAGAGGAGGGGAAAGAAAAAACAAAACAAAAACATTTTGTATTAAGCACTGGGGCTGTTTCAAGGCTTGGATAACTCCGCTGCGACACTGAGCCTCATGGGGTCTTCTTCTCTGTGAAGTTGTTGGTTTCTTTTCGCCTTTGTTTAATAAGGAATACAGGAAATATGGTTGAAAGGGGAAGATGCCCCAGAATCCCCGAGGTTTGATGAAAGGATATCTGAGAACTCATCTAAAGTGGAACTAATGCGGCACCCCTTAAACCGGCTCCAGTGTTTTTTTTTAAATACAAATTGGGGCTAATTACCTTAAAATCCAGCCTCAGAACTGTCATCTCACAACAGTACAGCTGGCAAAGGGCCACGTATCTGCTGCTCAGACCCAGCCTAAGCCAGTGTCCGGTGCACAATTCACCATCGCTTACTTATCTCTTTATCTTATGTTTCAACAGAACATTATCTCCAAAACCCCTAGACGGTAGTTTCTAAAATTTTGCACAAACGTTCACTCGGGTTCAAAGACGAACTCATTAGGATTTGGTCAAAGGTCAAAGTCAGTGTGAGCCAAAAACCAAGAATTCATAAAGCTCATTATGACAATATTTCACGCAAATGTATAATCGCATAAAAGCAAAGAGTATAGAAGCAAACTCTGGTGCTTTTTTTTGACAACAGCTCAAAATGGCGGGGGTGTAGCTCTGCTGCTGCTGCTGTCTGTCGTCAGAACAAACAGTTCGCTTTCACATCGTATCAATATGAGTTGTTTGGCAGTAGCAAAGAGTATAGACGAAGAGATTGAAGGGAAAAAGTCAACACTGTGGTGATTTTTCAGAACCGCTTTCAGTCCAAAATGGCAGAAAAGTAGCTCTGTTTGGACAACATATTAACTTTCAGTTCTTGTGACAAAATGATGATGGGATGGCATTTTATATCCAAAAGGATCAAGCATCAACTTCGTAAGATGTTATTCAACACTTCACTCCTCGTGTCGCAGCATGTTTCAATGTAGTAATGACCACTTCCATTTCACCATAAAACAGGATTTCACTTAAATTCCTCCAAAGTCACTACATATATTAAAGCTTTGGAAATAATTGCGATGCGGTGTCGAAATGCATTTCTGCCTCTTCCTCTGTGGACCTCGGTGGAGTCGTACTGCGTTTTCTTCTGGAGGTTGTAATAAACAGCCGTTTTGCTGAATCCAAGTCTCTTAGCAGTGACTCTCTCAACGTACTCCTCTTTGTGAAGAACCAAAATGGCCGTGTTCTCCTCATCAATCAACTTTTTTCCCCTCGTGGTTGAGTCGTAAATTACTTTGGATCATTTAACCTTAAATATGTAGCTGATGCACACTGATAATAGTGTCTCAAAGATTCAGATTTGGAAATCTTACTATTCCAATATTTCGTCAGATTCTTATCATGGCTATTGTAAATTGCTGTGATGAATTTCAAACAAAAGTGTCACTGTTGAAGGGTTGTTACGTTGGATTTCTACAGAAAAATCACAGGTGGTCTTATAATTATTTCCAAAGCTGTGAGATGAGTCTGGACAGAATTGGCAGAGGCATGAAAAAGGCTTTGAATTTCGTGTTGGGTTACCATGAGGATAATATTTACTCGTCCCCGTTGCCTCTGTTATTACTTGTTACAGATTGATCATTTTGGATTCCTAGAGGACGGCACGTTCAAACAGCGATACCTCGTCTCTGACAAGCACTGGCACGAGTCTGGAGGTCCCATTCTGTTCTACACCGGCAATGAAGGCGACATCACCTGGTTCTGCAACAACACTGTAAATGCCAACCCGTTACCTTGTATTTTCACGACGCGTAATCCTCAGACTCCCTCAACACCTGCTATTGTCTTCTCTTCAGGGCTTTATGTGGGAAATTGCAGAGGAGTTGGGCGCCATGCTGGTTTTTGCAGAACATCGTTACTATGGAGAGTCCCTGCCATTTGGACAAGACTCTTACAGTGTGAGTGAATAAGTAGTGTTACAAATGGAGCAGCTCTTTGACAAGGTTTTCCTGAAATACTAGTGTTTTTACCGCAATAGGTTGTAAACCAATTCAATTTGACATTCAGCGCCAGCAAATCATTTTGCATATATTATTTTTTAAGATAATACACTTAATTTTGGAGCGACATTTGTCTTTTACGTAACAGGACAGCAAACACCTGAACTACCTGACTTCAGAGCAGGCCCTGGCGGACTTTGCAGTGCTGATCCAAAGCCTGAAGAGTACTGTACCCGAAGCTCAGCACAGTCCTGTCATTGCCGTCGGAGGCTCCTATGGAGGAATGCTCGCCGCCTGGTTCCGGATGAAATACCCCAATGTAGTTGTTGGGTAAGTTACATTAGATGTTATGTATTTAATATGGACATAACAGTAGCGTTGAAACTGCAACATGCTCTGATGCATGAGAACTAGGCCTGTCACAGTTATTACATGACTATTTGAGGTGATCTTGATTATTTTAGATAATTGTGATAAATGTCTCCGTTGTATAAAAACAGTTGGTGACAGAAATCACATATTTTACCATTAATTCCGCATCGTTTGACTGGAACTCTTTTTTTCTGTTGCGTCTCATTCTTCTTCTGTGATGAGGAGAACTAGCGCCACCAAGAGGTTTCTGTTTATTTTGGGCTTTGTGTATTTAAGTTATATCACGTCTGCCCAGTTTACTTTTTTAATTCTCGTCGTTATACATGGTTTATTTGAATTTTGGACCTCGGCTGACTACGCCAGTGATGGGCTTTGTCTATTTAAATCACGTCATGTTCAGTTTTTTATTAACGAAAGACAAACAGAAATGTAATTCGTTTCATATGTTTCAATGGCATACTTACTGCAAATAGTATTCAGTTGTTTATCGTTTATATTCTAAGTTAGAATCATCCACATAATGACTAATGTTCTTTGAATGGGTAGAGAGGACAAATCTGTCAGCTTTTAATTAGAGGCATGAGATACTCATTGCTTTTTCATTTTGTGTTTTCGCTCAGGGACACTTGAGAAATATCACAGTCCCTGTATATAAATTAAAAAGCTTTTGACTTCTGTACAGCTTTTATAATTAGTAGGCTTTCACCCAGGCTAATGGATATGCTGCTTGTGTCATTTTGAGAAATAAAATGGAACTGGTTTTGCTTCTTCTTGCATTTCAGAGCTCTGGCATCGTCGGCTCCAATATGGCAGTTCCCTGGTATGGTGCCATGTGGCGCCTTCTACAAAATAGTGACTCAGGACTTCGCCAAAAGCGGCTATAACTGTGATGCGAACATCAGAAAGTCATGGAAGGCTATTAATAATATTTCTTCTACTGGTAAGTTCATGTAATCTGTGATAGTGCAGAGAAATACGACATCATGTTATCATCTACTATGTTTCAATAAGTTAAACGTGTTCCATTGATTTTACAAGGGAGACTTTTGGATTATGATCTACATTTAATAAAGGGCACGGCCGCCTACTAAAACCCGAAACCAGACAGCTGCTTCTAAAACATGTACAACCGTCTGATATTGAGTCTGGAGGTGATTCAAAGGGGACAGACTGAAAGACTGAAAGACTGAAAGTGCGGCTCCATAAAATTTATAACCTGCATAAGTCAGACTATTTAAGTGGTTTAGAATTCCAGTCAGATCTCAATAATGAAGTGTGCTCTTAATCTTCACAAGAATCCCTGCTACCTCCTCCATCTTTCACAGTCCACGGAAGAGTCCTTCTACCAAACGGAACCAAGAACGAATCTACCTCTGCTTTTATCGACGATCTTTAAAATCCAGTTTGACAACGTTTCTGACCCGATAAAGAGAATAAATATGGTATTTCACACGCTCTAAGGGTTTGAACATTAGTGTGTATAGACTGTCCAGGGATGGCAACACAACACGCATTCTTTACTCAAGTACAAGTGCAGATACTTGAGTAGAAGTAGAAGTACACATTCAACTTCTTTACTCAAGTGAAAGTGAAACAGTACAGACAACGCACTCAAAGTATAAAAGTAAAGAGTCTTTGAACGATATTTTTCCACCGGTTGTTTTTGTGCAAAGCAAAATGAACCTCACGTGAT
This sequence comes from Coranthus polyacanthus, assembly GCA_037367275.1. Lineage (NCBI taxonomy): Eukaryota > Metazoa > Chordata > Actinopteri > Kurtiformes > Apogonidae > Coranthus > Coranthus polyacanthus. The sequence continues at coordinate 1,771 of JAPQRN010002154.1, read as the reverse complement.
ATTAATACAACGCAAAGACTATTCTAACTGCAAATAATAGACTGAAAATAGTGAACATAACTTCACTCCAGTTTTAAATGTCATCATTATGACGCCTCTTTGTTTCCCTCTCTTGTCTGTTTTGTCTTGTTTCGTCTTTTACATAATCTTCTTGTTGGTATGTTTGTTGTGTGTGATTTCCAGGGATCGTCTTTTTTATGCGTTTTATGTTTTTGTCCCGTCCTTATAGGTTGAAATCAGTCTTGATGTTCAGTAAAGTCAACAGTTCCACTCAAATGCATTGAAATTAAATTAGCGAGCCTGTTTTGAAAATGCAAGGAGTAGAAAATGTGCAGATATTTGTGTTTAATATTTAGGGAGTAAAAATGAAACGTTGTCAGAAAAATAAATACAGATACTATACAGATATAAGTATTTGTACTTGGTTACTTCCCACCTCATTGTACTGTACACACTGGAGTATTGAACACACTATAGAGAAATAAAGAAAACATAGAGAATATACTGGGTTTTTGTGCATATTCTATGCTAAATGGGTATTTGTTTTTCTACTGAACCCATGATCCATGGGAGCAGCAGCAGTAAAATGACAAGATACAGTTTGATTGTGCAGGAGATGCAGACACCCAGCGCAGTTCACCATGAAAGGGATATACTGACGAAATTGACCTTTAATCCTCTGTTTTCTGTCTTTTGACAAGCGTCTGGTCTTCAGTGGCTGTCAGAAGAATTCAGTCTCTGCGCCCCTCTTAAAAACGTCGTGGAGGCGGCGGCGTTCAAGGCTTGGCTTCAGGAGACGTGGGTGAATCTGGCAATGGTAGATTACCCGTATGAAGCAAATTTTCTCGAGCCCCTTCCTCGATGGCCGATCCAGGTACGAACTAATGAAGAACTGCATCTCATTTGAAACCGTGTTTTGAAAATGAACTGCGACAGAGGTTGATTCCAAACACGGACCTAAAATAATTTACCAAAATGAGGTCTACTTAGATCAGTGGTTTCCTGTCAGTTTTATTTTATTGCAACTTTAGGTCCTGTTTATCTTTGGTTAAGCGCCTGATTTGGTCTGACAGCCTGTCCTTAATTGGAATGAATGTGCGATTCAACCAATTGTGCTACAAGTGTTTGTTGTGGTCTTCCAAGCTTTTGTTTACAACAGCTGTCAATTAACTTCATTAATATTCATAAGGATCTAGTTTCTTTTTACATTTTAAGTATTCTTTAGATGAGCAGCTACAAGTAATCCACCATTCTTTTCTTTCCCTCGTACCAATGGTCCTTTCATTTGCACACTCCGTCAGATCTCTGAGGTGTTCCTCTTAGGACGCTCACATGGCAGCACAGAAAGAGGACATTTGCCCAGTGCAGCTCAGGAGGCCTTTAAACAAAGCTCCACCACTCTCATTTGAATGGGACTGTAACAAATACTTCACCAGACACTTGATATGAAAAAGCGTCTGAGGGAATTGCAGCAAAAATCCCCCTGACAAAAACAACGAAATAACTAATAATTTTTTTTTTTGTAATTTAACATAAAACTGTTTTGCTGTCAACATTCCCAGTGGCCTTTGTTTTCATGTAAAAGGGCTTGTGACAGTACAGCGGCTGTTTTGCGCAGGCTGATTGACTTGGAGCAGTGTATTCTGCTTGTCACCTTGGCGTGTCACGTGCATAAACCAAGCTCCGCTATTGACCCTCGACTCGGTCTCAACGCCGCTCTGCGGCGTCGTCGCGCGGGGGGGGGGGGGGGGGGGGGGGGGGGGGGGGGGGG
>JAPQRN010002153.1:0-10130 GCA_037367275.1 Coranthus polyacanthus | reverse complement strand
CGTATGTATACATATACTGTATATATGATGATAAGAACCCAGAAGTGAATTAAAAAAAGCTTCACACTTAATTCTGAGAGTAGAGGGGGTGATATTTTGGAGGTTCTTTCTGGTACATTACTGCCCCCTGCTGTTGGTAGTTAGAGTTCATTTCTGAATCTCAAAATTATAAATGACTCCTTTAATTTTTAATCCTTTTTTGTCATTTTACCTTCTCAACAAGCATAGATTAATTTTACATATTTTTATCAAATCACATTTACTTACACATTTAACATTTACTAAGTACCACTAGCTGAGAATTACTGCCTTAAATTAAGGATTTTAGAGGCTTAAAGAGGTGAAAATACTAACTATTGTACAAGAAAACAAGAAACATTATAAAAGTCTAATCAAAAGTCATTATATTGCATTTATCTTAAAACCACAACCCTTGTATAAGAACCACTGAAGATTAATGAGTGTTGTTAAGACTATTAATGTGATTTAATTTCACTTGAATGTGAGAGTCCTGACCTGCTCAGCAGCAGGATGATGGGATAGACGGTGATGATGGAGACTCCAAACAGCAGCCTGGCGACGAGCATCAGAATGTCATCACCTGCATATGACATCAAAATGTCAGACTTCACGTCCTTTCCAAATGTCAGGTACCCATAAACCCCTGCAACAATGAAAGAGAGACGACGCTTCCTTATTCATCATTGGTAAATACAGCGCAGTACATATGAAGTCAAGACGCAACACTGACATTTTCAGTGACAAACAAGGGCCATTGTGCCATGAGCTAACTCAGCACAAACATAATGACATGATGATGCAGCAGAATATTCTACTGAAAACAAATGAACACGGTTTCTTTTTTCTGTTTTCAACAGGGTAACAAGTAATCTGTAACCTACTACATTTCAAAAGTAAAGTTCCCAACACTGCATATATGTTTAAACTTAGAGTTTAATACATTAGTAATAGTAAAAGTGTTGAAACGTGTACAGTTTAAAGCCTGGTATACATTGTGTGATTTTGGGTCGTCCCAGACAAAACGTAGCGATGTCGTTGGTCGTGGATAAAAAAATGGCGGTCCTATATCGCACGGTGAGACAGTCTCACAGACCCGTGTTGACCAGGTCTTCGACCAAAGACAGACTGGGACAAAATTCTGACAGTGTCAGAAATTTAGGTTGACCATCTCACAGCGTGTCCTTAGCTTAGCTTCATTGGTTACAGCTAAATTGGCTCAGGTCTATGACGTGCAGTGATGATGTTTGTTCTCGTACATTTACCTATGCCTCAGATTCAGTAAATGTTATCATCACGCAGTCTGTATACATGTCGTACCCAAGTTTACTTGATCCATGTCGCAGTGTGGCTGCTGATAAACTTAAAAGACTGATGAAATCTCACAGTCTGTCAGAGCCTTGAGACCCTCAAAGAAAATAAACCAGTTTCACAAAACACTGGTGAACCTGGGTAACACTAACCATGGCTCGATTAACTTTAATCCAGTTCTTCATTTTAAAGGCCAGCAATTCATTAACATATATTAACATGTTTTTTTGAATTGTTTTTCTCATGAGTACTTTCACACAGAATGTGAATATTAAAACAGCAACAAAGGAGGTTTATTATTTTCTTGGAACAAGGTCCATTTTTCTGAGCTGGAAAGAGAATGAGCTGGTGTGAATTTATTCTGACCTTTTACTCAACACGTGTCGCAAATTCACATCGTTGCCAGGTCGAATAGTTGTGATACAAAATATCTGTGACCAAGGATTTTGCGTTTTCATATTGTTTATTCGTCTTGATCCCAGTGTAAAGACCTCAAGACAAACACAAGCCAACCATGAGCTGATTCTTAATGTGAGATGATAATTTAAGGGGAACTGGATTATCACAGTAGCAAAACGTGATTTATGACATACATGACGTTTCATGTTTCTAAGATACATTTTGTATCTTAATGAATGACGGCATTAACATGTTTCCTCTGACCAGGGCTGTGTATCGTCATGAATCTGGCAACACGATACATATCAGGATACAGGGTTACTATTCAATATATTGCGATATATTGGCATACTGAGCATACATTTTTTTTAATTTAGGAAAACTGTCACAGTATAATTGTACGTCCTGTCGCAGTTTACATTGATACGTTGGGAGTCAAATGGCTGAAGATAGATTACAACTCTTCAATCTAGTGGTGGGAGTTTAAACACAACACAAAAAGAGCCGTCTACTGAATGCTTGCATGTAAACTGAATTAAAAAATGATGCATTGTTTTTGAGAGTCAATACAGTGTCACTACTGTGTGCTAGTCAACACACTAAACTCCTTTTGTAATCTGGGTGTGCTAGAGGGAGATAGGTGGATGTGCAAGCGTCTCTGACCTGTGAGGGAGTAGATGATGAGACAGAAGAACATAGAGACCACAGAGATGAAGACCCAGTGAGACAGCCGCTGGTTCTCCATGCTGCTGTAGATGGCGATGGACGCCTCGTGGCACTGAAAACACAAAACAAAACTAAAGCGGAGGAATTTCTAAAGGCAAAAAACGCAAACAGAAAAGAGCAGCCTGGGACTATCAAAAGGCTGTTTTCAATCCCCACTGAATCCTAAGAACAGCTGCTCTCTTCACTAGTCTGTGTTGGACGGTGATAAAGTGTTTAAATGTTTGGTTGGAATGAAGACATCTTCACACAACACCGGGCGGAGGCACAATACTGAGGCTCTGGCTGTAACAAAAGCAATCAAACCCAAGGCTAGTTGTTGGTCAGATAGATTGTGAGACCGAAACTACCGACATTGGATTCTTCTCATCTGTTTTGAGCTCCCAGTCAGAGGTGAAGATCCAAAGGCCTTATTCTCGTCGATGCCTGCGCCGCTGTGATGAACTGAGATGAGATAGGGAATTAAATGAAGGCTATGGGCTCCGTGTGGTACAATGGGCTGACTTAAACCATCATGGAGGTCAGGATGCAGACTCTTGTCCCCACTTGATCCCAGCTGCCATTGGCTGACTTTAAATCTCGCTTCCCCTTCCCCTCCTCCACTCCTCTCAGGATCTCATCAGCTCTTTTCAACCCTTTGCGCTGCAATCACTTACCCTGAGGGAGCGTGTCTCAGTGTGGGTTTGTGTGAGAGGACATGCATCAATCTTTTTGCACTTTCCCCTCCTTTTATTAGATCCTGCCGGCACCCTTCAGGGGGTTACCTTGGCAACTTGGGAAGTTGCACATCAGTCTGTCCGCTTTAGATTGACAGAATGATCATTTTCCCATACTCGACCCTGCTATTAAATATGAAAAGCTCACTGTGCTGAACTCCCACGGACCACGGCCGCCTGAGGCAGCAGCAGCAGCCATCTGACCTTTCCATTACACTTAAACACACTCTGCAGAGAAAATCCACACTTCTGCACAGTACTGAGAAAACCCACTCTGCATCATTCCCATAAAAATATTTTCAAATACTGGACTCAGGCAATACAGTAGGAACTGGTCGCCCCAAATTACAAATAAAATCCTCTTTCTAGCCAGGAAGACTTCCTTTTTTTGCCAAAGTTTTGATCAATCTGGCTCAGAAAATCCATCTTCAACTCCAATACAACAGAAATTAATCAAATTTTATTTTGTAGTACTTGATCCTTGTATGTTACTAAAAAAAGACTTGGAAGGACTTAGAAGAGGTTAAAAATGTCAGGAAACTGGCATAAAAAGATAGATATTTTCCACTTTTTCAGTGACATCCGTCATGACGATCATTACCAAATATTGATTCATTTTCAAAATTTTTTTTTTCACCTGATGCCGCAATGTTTTCTAAATGAAAAAATACAATTTAGTCTAACTGTACACAGACATAAACATACACAAATGTATCCATACACACACACCGTTCACTCTCCAGCATCTACACCAGCACATACATCGTGCTATACTGGCCTGCAGAGGAACAGTGCTCCTAGTGGACACCTGGAAAATAGCATGTATTTACCCCAAACATGAGGAAATGACTTAATCTGATGGAAAATAGTAAAAATCTCAACTTTGAAGCCAAATCTGAGGATTAAAAGCCTGATATACTAGTGTGATTTCATGTTTTTATGAAGTTTCAATGGGTTTATTTCATAAGCTTACTAAACCTCACTGGTTAATGAAGAACAAATACAAAAGAAGTACATTTAAATTGAAATCCTATTGCTTCATAGCATCTTTTTAACTTTAGACACACATTCTCTCCTGCGAATGACAGATTTACAACACAACCATCAAGACCTTCACAGCTGAATGTCAGCTTGTCAGGCATAGTTCTGATCTGCAGTGACAGAAATAAGAACAAAACCCAGGCCTATATATTAAAGTGCAATTTAAATTTCAAAACCACCAAGGTCATTCAAATTAGACATCAGCTTAAAGGCAATAATTTCTGAAATAAATTAATTTAAATGATAATTAACAATGATGTTCAAGTGAGATGTGAACAAGACATTCAGCTGAGAGTTTAGAATGATTTCTTTCTTTTCTCACCATATTTCACTCCATACATCCTACTGATCATTCAGTCAGTTACTGAGACATGATCAGGCACCAACCATCAGTGTGTCATGTGATCATCATACAGACGTGCTTCCACATATGCAGTATGTTGCTCTCAGCTGTTTATACATCCGTATATGGCAGTGGAATCATATAAGTTACTTAGAATTTGACGTATAAGACCACAGACTGTCAGTTGGCACACGATGTAAACAAAACTGCATTAATTTCATGAATTCTTTTCAATCCTTTAAGTTAATCATAAAATTAAGACGTTAATTTTGACAGCTTTATTTTAAAAGCTTGCATTTGCCAACAGGTTTCCCCCATGGACTCTCTTCTATCTAAGAGTTGGGAATCTAAAACTGTCAAAATAAGAGCTAAACGATGTGCATGGATAGATACCACAGTAAAAGAGAAAACTGGATAGTAATTTGGTGTGACTAAATTGATAAGATCAAATGGCTGAATGCTTCATGTTTTGTTGGATAATTGCAGCGATAACTAGGCAGGTTTTCTGAAACATACACGAACATAACCCCGCCCACACAAAGCTGTACAGTCTGTCGCCTCCAGCTTCAACACCAGCACGACGCAGCAAACACGTGTCAACCAAGTCTCGGAGGGTCTTACTGTACAGAGCCACATTTCAGATACATCGCAGCACTCACTTGGAAACCGAAGCAGATGGTCGGGATGACGCTGAACGTGGACGCCCAGGAGCTGGCCCTGCACAGACACGGGGAGGAAGAAGACACCAGAGTCATTTTCTGGAGTACACAAAAGCCAAAATCAACTATTATTAGGGCACCATTTATAATGCCACGGCGTTTGGAGACTCTTCATCTGTCAGTCACGGGTACGTAACCGACAAGATTGAATGAGGTGAGCCGGACGGAGCTTCTTCTAAAGTGAAAGCAGTTCAGGAAGACAAAGGAACTGGATGGTTTTGATCTACTTAGTATGTCCTGGTGGCCTGGATTCACAGCAGATTTATGGATAAGAACATGACAGCCATATTTCCTGGAAACAACCCCCTAATTTGGACCTGCTTCTGGTGATTAAGTACATTTATGACACAAAAAAAGACAGTCTAGAGGGTAAAACTTCACTTCTGAAAAGCCATGAACATACGTACACACCTCCCTGTTTGTGCTAGTGTGTTATCATATTTGTTCATGCTTTTTTATGTCCTCATTTCTAACTGAACTACTGAGGTGTGACAGCATATTAAACACCTTCTTCAGTCATGCAGACAACAGTAAATACAGACTGTTAAGCATATATTCACAGTAAGACAGGTTCAGAATGAGCGTGCCCATGTGTTATTCAAAAGGAGCTCATTTTTAGTAGCTGGAAACAGGCACTGAATGTGTTTTAACACAGAAAGCTTCTAACAGTCTTTTGTTCACTGGAAAAGGCCTGGAACACGCTGCCTACCTCACCCGTGTGTACGTCTTGTACACAGAAAGAATGTGTTACTTGTATTTTAGAAAATGTCCCAACTTTTCTGGAAAAGGAGTTTGTATTTAGATACCTATTCTCGAGACGTATCGGGAGCTTGCGTCCACATACACACATACGTACCCGCTGTTGTACATAGGAGTGATGTGAACCAGAACAGAAGGCACGGTGTGGTATTTGATGACAATGGCAACGGTCAGGTAGGTCGCGGCCAGAGTACCTAAAACACTGTGGGAGGACAGAAACAAAGAGCTGGTTTGGAGAGAATCTAAGTGTAATGGATTTGTGCTTCACTGGAGGCTAACCACAGGGGTCAGCGCCTCCCGTAAGGTCACGACACACCCATTTATCCACATATTGTACACGCATGTTTGATTTGTGTGGACGTATTTTCTCAACATAAACGAACAACGACGGCCTGTAAACAATTGATTTTATTTATGGATTATCGGACAGAAAAAAAAAGAAAACAATAATACAAAAGCTATACAGGCAATATGAAATAACAGAGGAATTATCACAGATGACTTGAATAGCTTTGTTTGGAACCTTTGTCATACCTGTCATACGTACCTTTGTTAAGCATCTTTGAGTATCTAGAAAAGCGCTATATAAATCTTACCTATTATAATTATTATTACTACGGTGTGACACTGGCAAAGGCATCTGACATTCAGAATCTGGCTTTGCATTCATCATACAGAGCTTTGTGGTGGTGACTGACACAATCAAAGAAATGAATGTTGTTGCCTTGTGTCGTGGCAACAGTCGAAGGCACTGTCGACTGCTTTAGGTCAACATCGTCCTTCCTGTAGCTAAAATAACTCCATACAGCTGATGTTTGTTTTCTTTTAGCAAATCTTCTTCCCTTTTCTCCTGTTCCTGGTTCATTTTTCAGGTGAGAGGCTTTGTGCTTTGTTGATCCACAATGTGTGTGAATCACTGCTGGTTCGCTGTGCACGCAGACCCCGCATGTAACACATTAACAACAAACTCCGAGTTGTTGTTAGTATCCAAGGAGTAAATGATGCTCAATCAAATAGACTTCTCTAGTAAATTGGTTGGGAAATGAGAACTGTGTGTTTCCTTTATCCTGCTCTGTACATGTATCAAGAGATTAAAAAGATGTAGGCTGACATGTTTGAGTTGACATCCTCATATATTGTGTGACTCTATAGTCATAACTTGACTTCTACCGTATAAGGCCTTCTCATATTTAACAACTTGACATATAGCAGAAGGCTGTTCCACAACATGACACCAAACACAGGAACATTACTCACTTGAGACACTTTACATGAACACACACTGGCCCTGGTATTATAATATAATATGGACCATTGTGATGTACATACATACATACGATGCAGCTTCTGTTCTGACGACAGTCCGACTCTTCTGAATTCATCACTTCTGACAAGAGCTTGAGGGGATATATTTAATAAATACTGAATAATGTTATTTTGCATCACCTGCAGTTTAGCTGTCAAACTGCTGCACCGAGCAGAACGTGTATAATCAAAATGACACTTGACATGACATCAATTATGACATGAGATGTTTTATAACCGAGAAGTTGAAAAGCCTTACTCTGCGAAAAAAGAACTTGAGTTTGTTGGCACACACTGATAATATTTTGGGAGCAATAGATTCAGAGGGAGAGTAACTCTTTCAGTATTATTCCTAAATATTAGACACAATTACAGTTCCTTTACAAGACACTTTGAACGTATTTGTTCTTGACTTCTTTCCAAACAGGATTATCCAAATGTGCTGAAATCTATCTTACACTTTCTGATTTAATTCTGAGTTCTTAGTTAGGTCTGTCACAATTATTAATAATCGTAATCAATGTCTCCGTTCACCTGTTCTTCTATTGTTACCTCTCATTATCAGTCATTTCTTTGTATATTTCAGCTATTCATGTCAAATCTGTCCTGTGCAGTTTTTGTTCACAAAACATAAAAGGCAAACACAAATGTCATTTTCATTATACTGTATGTTCCAGTATTCAGTGCCAATAACTGGCTCTTCTTCTTCTTTATTCGGGGTTCTGTATGTGTAAATTAATTAAAGGTTGAATGTGTAATATTTAGCGACATCTAGTGGCGTGGCTGCAGACTGCAACGCTCCCCTATGGCCCTGGTTAGAGACAGTGTTTGGTTTGTCCATTCTGATCCAAAGACGATATTACACTCCATATATTATATATATTCCACACTCAAACATCCTTTCATATAAACAGCTCTTTCTAAGGTAATGAAACCAGAATGATTCTTATTACATATATTATTTCCAGGTGATTATACACTAATGAAAACATAATTATGAATATTATATTCCATTTCTGTGATTAGATCCTCCTAAAACCCTAAAATCTTACACAGCTTTAAACTATTATTGGGCTTGTATTATACTAGCGGTATAAAATGAACAAAACATTAAATCAATAGTTGTCTAACCACCAAACCTGCAGAAAAGCATAATGTAGCTAAAATAAACAGGGAAAAGTAACCATGACATATACTATAAACTGTATAAAAACTGGACACTGTTTCTGCTGAGTCTGCGGGGACAGGGACACAGCTTCGTTGGTTTTTGGCTGTAGGTCTGACCGATTCTGGACTGCAATTGGTCATTGTGGCTGTCAATCCCCTATTTATTTTTTATAATAATTAAATAACTCAAAAATAAACTGATCAGAAAGATGACAATTTAAACAAAAATCAGTCTCGTAAGATGTACCTAAAAAGACCAAAATCACTTTTAGGAAAAATGTACTGGACGTGTACTTTGAGATTTTAATTTGACTCAAGTCTCATTGAATAACATGAAGGGGGCAGGATTTATGATACTGTATACGCTATACTGCAGCCAGCCACCAGGGGGAGATCAAGATCTTTTGGCTTCACTTTTAGGGAGCTGTCACTTCGTCCATCTTGATATAGTCCTGCATAGCCAGAGCTATCTCCAGAAATAGCTCAGGCATCATCTGCTATTGTTCTGAAACAGGGGTAAAAGCACTCCGGATATTTTTACCGATTTTGTATTTCTTTAAACAATTCACATTCATCCTGGGCAGTGTTGAGGATGCAGCGACTGTGCCTTTGGGAAACTGTGTTGGGGTAGAAGTTGTTTTTATGGAACATGTGCACACGGTGAAGTGAGCTGTGGTGTTACAATGATGAAACCTCCGCAAAAGAAAAGGTTGCTGTTGTTATTTCACATAGCGAGGGGAATTTTGAAAACAATAAGACACAGATAGCGTGGTAGGGATAGGGAGGAGAATGCCGACTGAAGTAGTCAATGGCAGGTTTATTCCAACAGAGTACATCCTGTGAGCCAGATTAATCTTTACATATAGTCTATTACACATACAATATACAAAAACTGTTTGTAAACAATCTGTACATTAGATGTTTGTGTCTTGCATGTGTGTTGAGACATCTGACCTGATGTATTTCTGAATGCTGATCTCTTTGGGGATGGACATGGGCAGGATGAGGAGGACGCAGAGCAGCACCAGGGCAAAGTGTTGGTCTGTGTACCAGTGGTACGGCATGTCGGACTCCGGCAAACCGGTTACCACCTCATACAGGGAGCCGCACACTGACAGACACACATCAGACAAAACAAGAAGAAACAGTGTTTAATGTTTAGTGTTTAAAGTGTTGAGCTCATATTTAAGGAGGAAACATAAAACTGCTAAATGTGTTGCAGAAAGAAATAGACTAAGTGTGGATTCTTTCAGCCTCACCTGGTGATACAACAAATAATGTGGACAAAGAGAAATATCACCTACTCAAGACCACATTTGTATTTGCCCCTTTATCTGTAATGTGCAGTCAATTCTCCGCAAGGTCACAGAGGATTTATCCACCTTAACCAAACTAGAAGGAATGTAATCAACCGAGATTCAATTCTGAGAGAAATGTCCGAAAACAAAAACCATCACAAGCTTCAAAAGAGGTGAAACAGTGTTCACACCCACATTATGTTTCCTTTTCCCTACATTCTGAAGATACACACACAGGTGCTTAGTGGTATACGAATTTAATATCAGGTGATTTCACAAAGAAAGCCTCTTTGGACTCATTCGAAATGGGTTACTCTGAAAATGATTTGGC
>JAPQRN010002152.1:0-10130 GCA_037367275.1 Coranthus polyacanthus | reverse complement strand
ATATTTTGTTGTTGTAAATACCTGCCTGCTTCAGCCAAAAACAATGTTTGTGAAAGTTGTGTAAACTATGAAATAAATTGATACGTTGACCCTGGACAGGTTTAGACAGGCCTCTTTTGAATATATGGCCATCAAACCTGAAGTATCTTTTTTATAGAAGAGTAATTATAATCATAAAAGCAGAACTAAGACTAAAGTCCAGTCACCAGCGCAAACAAATATGCAGTCTGCTAAGAGTGCCAGACATGTACTCATAGGACGTCCAGAGTTACATCTAGTATCTTTCAATAAAACATTTGATTTCCACCTCATTTATTCACAATTGACTCAAAAAGAAAACAGTAAAAAATATTTGGTAACGCAAAGTGTTTATTAATGACCTTTTGGAGGAGGTTTCATGACTTTGACAATGATTATACTGTACATGTGATCCTGTGGCAGGTGTGACTTCGAACATGTTTTCTTCGTGTATAATGTTTAGAAAATGAAAATCCTTGGCCCAGTAATGTAAGTAAGTATTCATCTGCTCTAAATTCATCCTGTTTACAGACAAAATATTATGTGTTAATAGCAATAAAGACACTAAAGAACAAAACGGTGATTCATAGTATATCACAGTTATATAAGCTGAAGCTGAATAAAGACATTATTATTGTGACTTTATGAACAGAAATAATTGAGTCCATTGACGTCCAACGTTAAGGTGTGAATGTGGAACAGAGTTAACATCCCCTTAATGTAAAAGCCCAAAACAACCAAACACTGACTCTAATGAGGGCCTTTTATTTTTCCATTTTCAGCTGTAATCTGCAATGTCTCTGATAAAAGAACATTTAATACGTGTGTTGTACTGTGTGCAGTCACAATAGATGTAAATGTAAATGTAAGCGAATAAGTTCAAATGATGTGGTTTTGCTTTTGTTTGTCTTCTCTTTCACTCTGTCCTGATGATAAAGGAAAAAGCTTTAAACGTCATAACCAGTGGGAACGAAATAATACTGTAAATCTAATGATAATAAATGTAAGAAAATAATGTATTACGTCAAGTCAAGTGTCTGGAAAACAAAATGTATTGGTTGTATATGTCTGATAATAAACAGCTGTCCTCAAATACTATTGTCTACCAAGTCTTTTTAACTTCTGCCATAAATTGCTTAAGGCCCTTTTAGTTTATTGATCTAAAATTTAGTTTAAAAATGTCAGTGATAGTCAATGGGGCCAAAAAGGGCTCCAGGCAGAGGAACGCGAGGCTTTGGTCTATATCATCATCTCAGCATAAAAGCTGGCAAAATGAGAGCAAAAATACAATTGAGAAGCCCTAAGAGGGTTGCAAGAACACCTGAGGATTAAATACGTTCAATGGAGCCTCAAAATTCAGTGTTAATGGTTATGTGAATTTATCAGTATTATTAGACTTTATGATCAGCTCCAGAGTTCATTCTGATTTGAATCTAATTAGATAACCACACTCTAAGCTCCTAGTAAAGTTTGAATGTGAAAGTTTGAATGTGAAAATAAGCTAAACTTATCCACCTACAAAAAATACCAACATTTCTGTTGCTGTGCAGTTGCTCACAGTGCATCTGGACCGTGACAGATGTACATAGAGATGCAGGAAACTGAATTGTTCAGAGGAAGGATGATAATAACCACCTAAATACACTATTTCCCTATTTTGTTTTCCGTAGTTCCCTGTATTGGCTTCATATCCACATTCTTATACTGAAATCAGAGAAAGAGTTTGACAGAAATCCACTTAACTTCATCATATCTGATGTTAGTGTCGGATTACATCCACGTCTGCTCTTTGCCTTATAAGGACACACAACGCTGCCCTCTTGAGGTTTGACTGTATGGCAACTGCAGGTAAAAGTTTCAAGGTGAACACTTTCAGGGACAGTCTGATGCTGATATGTAGCTGAATTTAAGGCAAATGTGAGTAATGGACCAAACATTTACATTATGGTTTATTTTTTTGTGGTGTGACATAAACAGTGTTGGAAAATAACGGCGAGAGCTGGAATAAAAAAGCTTGACTTTATATTTACTAATGTCAGATGGAATTAAATATACGTTAAAGGGGAAATGTGAGGAAACTGGATATGATACATGGAGAAATCTTTGATATCAAATACACAAATCTATGGTTTCTGCAGAGAGACTCAGCTTTCTTGACTTTTTGTGTATTTGTGTGCTGCTTTTTGGACATAATGAAGCTAAACCTCATGGTCTTATAAGATGCTGTTTGTGGTGCACACTGTTAATAATCAACGGGTGCAGATAACATATCAAAAGTATGTTGATTATCAAACCCTTTTGACCCATGTGTCCTTGTTCTCTTCCTTGTTCATTAAAACCAACATCACAAACTGAAATCGCTAAAGGACAGTGAAGGACTAAGTAGGACAGTGAAGGACTGTGAGACAAATCTCGTTTTCCTTCATCATGAATAAAGCTGTGATTTACATCATCATCGGCGGAGTCGTCGCAGGTAAGATCTAATTACAGCAGATAGGTTTTATCTTATAGGCCTAACTATTATTTGTAGATGTTTAATGGTGTCAGACTACGTATTCTGTGATGGTATGTATTTGTCAGATGTTTTCAGGGAGATTAGATATTAAATGGAAAATGTTTTTGTCAATGGTTCCAGTTTCTCAAAATGTATAAACGCATTGGTTCAACATTTTGTGAATAAAGGAGAAAAAGACTGATTATATTCTGTTTGAAGTAGAAATAGATAACTTGCCTTTTACATAATCAAAAGCACCATACATTGGCTTTTCAGAAAGATCAGCTGATCGTTTAACTACTGTGGTTTGGTGTTTTTAGTAGTTTTTCGACTCATCATCACAGTGGTCCATTTTGTCATGTCTTCCTGTCCTTCTCAGAGCTGTAACTGTTTCCTCCAGGTTTAACCAAAGGACTTGGCGTGTTACCAGATGTTCTGAATGCAGCTGTAGGAGACAATGTGATGTTCACAACAACACTGGCTCCAACACAAACACCATTTATCACACTGTCATGGAAATTTGGTGATAAATATATAATCTCTTCAAATGTCAATAATGACAATACTGCACCAGAGTATGAAGGCAGGGTCATCCTCTTCATTTCTACTGGGTCTCTGGAGCTCAGAAATGTGACTCTTAAGGACAGTGGAGAATATAGTGTGAGCATCACACCAGCAACTGAACATCCGAAGGTTGGATCCACAAGGCTGAATGTATACGGTGGGCGAATGCTTCACATTCACACATAATGTGAGGAATGTTGGCTGCTACATTATGTAATAGATAATGTTGCACTAAAAAAAAACCACAAACTCTAAAAACTGTTCAATTAAGCAAATCATTTGTATTTGGTATTTTTGTCATATACAGAAATTGAGGTCATGAAACAGTGGTGATTAAATAGAAAGGTCGTGGATATGTCAAATGTTTTGTAAATGTCGACTTTTTCCACTCAATTCCACTCAGTTGGACAATCTTGTGGTTTTAAGTTTCCTTCTGTGTTTTTGGTTCATCATGTTCTCTCTGACCTTGTTTTGAACTCAGTGTAATGTCAAATAGACGACAGAGTTGAGGTATAGCTGTTTAAAACTGTAAATGACGGTAGTGAGTGTTGATAACTCTACCTGTAGTCAACACTTAATTATTCAGTTACTTCCTGATTTCACATTTTTCACACAATTTCTTCTGTTTTTTTTCCTACAGAGAAAATATCACACGCTTCTGTCAAAGCATCAACGGACCTGCCGATTGAAGGACAGTTACTCAACTTAACCTGTGACGCTTCTGGCTCTGTGTTCACCAGAGAATGGATGAAGGATGGTTTAACGCTGAACCCGACTGACAACATAATGTTCTATGACGACAACACAGTGTTGTCCTTTAAAAGTCTGAATAGAAAAGACAGTGGGGATTACACCTGTAAAATCATCAACCCCGTCAGCAGTGACAGCTCCACATACGTCATGGTTGTTAACTGTAGGTAACAGCGTGAATTTACTCTGCACTTATCGAAAGATTATATTCCTTACAATATTTTTACAGTATTTTACTGGACAAAAATACTGATAATTTGTGCTTCCCTATGTGTTTTTTCAGATGGACCAGACAACGTTCAAATCAAAGGTCCAAGTCAGCTCCAAGTCAAAACACCTTTAAAATTAACCTGCTCCGCTGAGTCCACACCGTCTGCCAACTACACCTGGAAACTGAATGGAACAATTATTCACCATTCTGCAGAGTTCACTAAAGACTCAGCTGAATATTCAGACAGTGGAGATTACACCTGTCAAGCCATGAATGGTATCACTGGGAAGACGGCTGACAAGGTGCACAAACTTTTGTTGGTATTAATTCCAAACAGGCCTGCCAAATTTCTGTCTTAATAAAAAAAATGTATGTAAGTTTAAAAAAAAAAAAAATGAAAAAAATTAAAAATAAGGCACAGATTGGATGGTTTTCCAACAACATAAAATAATCTTCTGTTCAAACAGGATGTGATGAGAACATCTTTGCTAATTTGGTAATTAACTCTGCTTACCTTCAACTACAACTACAACTTTATTTACTTATATAGCACCTTTCATGCAAAATGCAGTCCAAAGTGTTTCACAGAGCGAGACCAATACAAGACAACACAGCACAGTGGTGCACACTTGCAAAACTGATAAAATGCAAATATATATAAAAAAAAAAATGCAACAATGGAATGAAGCAGAAGTATTTAGCCTAAGAAATCCACATAAAAAGATCAAAATCACATTTGGAAAAAAAATATTTGAGGTTTCTTTTTTTATTATTTTTGCCAAAGTCTCATTGAATAACGTGGAGAAGGCAGGATTTATGACCTATACTGCAGCCGTCCTCCAGGGGGCATCAACATGGAGACACATTTCAAGTGCTCCCACGCTCCCATGTCTAATAATGAACACTGTCCTGACATACTATTGCCTATAAAATCTTTGTAACTTTCGTCTGAAATAAACTGCTCATACTGCCTTTTGTCATTCTTTGAAATTATGAGAAAGACAAGTCTTAGGTTGACATGGTGCCTCTGTTTAGGTAACATTGTAGTTTTAATAAAGCTGTTTTGTTCTGTCAGAACTACACACTATGAGCATTCATTCATTAGTTATTTAATTAAATATATATTTATTATTATTATTATTATTAGGGTGGCCTTAAAATTCAGTGTTATTTGATTTTCATGTGTTATTACCAGTGGCAGCTGGTCCACTGGGGGCGCAGGGGCGTCACCCCACATAAATTACATGGGGAAGAGCTATTTAAACATATATTATTATTATATTATATTATTTTACTTATGATATGTCAACACAAGCATTATCAGATGGATGAAACATCAAAAAATTTGGCTCTGCACACATATTCATGCTGTGTTCATATTCTTGTTTAGCACCAGCCAACACTATTACACCAATGAGTTAATGAGCTCCAGAGTTCATTCTGTTTTAATGTCTGATAATATACTTAGATAAACACGCTGTATGCTTCGGCAATATTATGTGTGAATCATTATTGTTAGGCTATTGTCTTGCCGTAAAATATGGAGGAAAACGAATTACTGGTTATTTCTTTTACAAAAAAATACCCAATTTTTTATTGCTTTACAGTCGCTCACAGTCTGACAATGATTAACGGATGAACAGACTGATGCAGGAAAGTGAATGGTTCAGAAGAAGGTTGGTAATAATCACCCATACACTTTGTATTTTACTGCAGTAACCTACTTCCTTCTGTTGACTTCATATCCGCATTCTAACACTGAAATCAGCGAAGAAAAGAGTTAACATAACTCCATTTCACTTGATCATATTTGAGGATACTGCGATGGAAAGGACCCTGGTACGCGTAATCATCCTGGGAGTTTTATTCGGTAAGATATGACTGTTGTGATACAGCAGAAATATGTTTTATCGCCTTGTTGTGAAAACCTTATAGGTTCATTGTTTTTACTGTGTAATTATTCAAATTGGATTAAATCTTTAGTTGATGTCAGCTTACATTTACTATCAAAGTCTGCTCTTTCTGACTTGCTTCATTAGGGCAGTGATATTCCATCAGATATTCTCCTTTTTTCCTTCTCAGAGCTGTAACTGTTTCCTCCAGGTTTAACCAAAGGACTTGGCGTGTTACCAGATGTTCTGAATGCAGCTGTGGGAGACAATGTGATGTTCACAACAACACTGGCTCCAACACAAACACCATTTGTAACTATGTCATGGAAATTTGGTAATAAATTTATAATCACTTCAAATGTCAATAACATAACTGAGCCAGAGTATAACGGCAGGATCACCCTCTTCATTTCCACTGGGTCTCTGGAGCTCAGAGAAGTGTCTCTAAATGAAACTGGAAAATACAACGTTACCATTACACCACAAGCAGGACTACCGGAGGAAGGATCCACAACACTGACAGTATATGGTGAGCGAATGTTTCACACACTGCATCTCTGTCCACTGGGTTATTTGGGGTTATTTGTAGTTTTGATATTCAAATATGAATCAATGCTACGCCTATCTACAAACTGTATTATCACTGAATAAAGTATGAAACTGTCTTATGGCGTCATCAAGTTTTCTCCTTCAAACTAAAATTGAACAAAAGTAGTGACTGGTATATAGTTGGTGAAAAACCTGAAAAATCTGCAGTCAGCCAAAGATACCCGGATGTAAACTGATCTGGACAAATTTCTCAGTAGCTGCTTGAGATACCTGCGTGATATACTGCATCCCACAATGCATTACGGTCATCCTCACCTTTTGTACGACGGCGTAATTACTGCATTACTGCCACCTGCTCTGCTAGAGTTCACTGTTTACACACATGAAATATGGATAGAGAGCCGAGGAAATGTAGACAAAAACATCCGTGCACTGTGGGGGAAGGCGAGCAACTACATGTGTAAGTGCATAGAAGTGTTATGGTGTGATATATTTTCACAAAAATGATTATTTGCAGCAGAATAGAGCATACTGTTGTAGTTTTAAACATTCAAACAAGCGAATAAGCAAGTTATCTGTAGGTTAATTAATATGAACAGTCTCATTTATATCTGTATCTCATTTCTCATTTGTATCTCTATTATATCAATTTCACTGAGATTTCTATGTAAAAATATAAGGTAAACTTCTGTAAACATCCGGCAACAGGCTGACAAGTAATTGTTTCCATGGTGAGAAGCTTCATGGTCATGTGACTGTGTAGTACACAACATTAATGTTCACATACATCATACTACACTGTATACTGCTGTTGAAAATGGCTTGTTGTATCCAGTATATATATGTATGTAGTATGTAGTGTCCAGTATCCAGTATACTGTATGTATGCAGTATGTAGCAGCTAGTAACATCTCATCAAAATAACACTGATGTCTCATAATCTTCACATGCTGCATCAACCGATAGTTTACATTATAGCTCTGTTAGCTTAGCTCTGTTTTTTAGACAGAAAACAACCACAGTAAAACCACAAATCACCTCTGTTTTTCCCAGATGGCTTGTGTTTGTTAATAGCTGCACTAAAGAGCTGTTTTAAATTGTCCAAACAAGGTCAGAACTGGCACAGTTTACTCTGAGCAAACATACATAACAGCGTAACACAGTAACTTCATACCTTCATAAGCTTCATAAGCAAACTCACCGGTGCAGAGGAAACATTGAAAATTCAGCATCAAACTTCATTCTTTTACTTTAGAGCTGTCACCAGTGTGGGGGGAAAAGGCAATGCTTCTACGTTTTTATCACTTTGCTTTTTACTCTAAATGTTGTTTCTTGCTGGCAGTGGGTACTTCCTATGTGCTATGTGTCATTGGACTGAGCAGAGTGAGGCCGTGGGGGTAGACTCCTCACATACTGCCTCTCGGTCGAGACCCAATGGCATCAGTTGTCGGTTAAATGCTGCTTTCCATCAGTGTGTATGTGTGTTTTACATGGGATGATTCAGATTCAGAGTTCACCTGCATTCAGGGACCAGTCTACCTTGGTTATGTCGGCGCCACTTCAATATCCACCCCACGAATGTTGACTAGCTGAAGAGGGGAAATCCCCAACCATTTTGATTTTGACTACAAGTCACTTCCGTGTTACCTTCAACTGCACATTTGTTATTTGGCATCAAGTGTAAAACCAGTTTCTTTTCCATCCACAGAGCGAGTCTCTAATGTGAGAGTAACTGTCAGCAGCACAGACTTGGTGGAGTTCAACAGCTCTGTTACTCTGTCCTGCTCGTCCTCTGGATCCCCCGTCTCTTTCCTCTGGTTGAACGGCAGCTCTGAGGTTACGACCAGTGACAGAGTTCAAATCACCGATGGAGGCTCCGCTCTCACTATAGTCAATGTGACCCGCTATGACCACGGACCGTTCAGGTGCAACGCGTCAAATCTTGTCAGTCATGACACCAGTGATCCAGTGAACTTTTCAATTAGCTGTGAGTTACCAACCTTTAACTTCTATTTTAATTCTGTGGTAGTAAATCAGATAACGCAATTTAGAATAAGACAAGAAATCACCTTCTTCTTCATGTTTTTGTCATTCTGAATATCTGATCACAGTAGACTTTTGTACAACATACAAAAATCAAGTTACCAGCTTTGACACCAATGATTTTAATTTTTTTAAAATAAAGTGGAAGCCACTTATAGTGATTGCATCTGTCCGGGTCAAATTGATCACTGTAAACAGATTATTTAAACATCATTTGTATATGAATGATTCTGTCCCAGGCTTTTTGATCCATAAGCAGTTGATCACTATAACTGTGATCACTATAAGCAGTTTCCGCTGTATATACAGTATATTTGTTAGTTTTCTGAAATCAACAAAAACCCCAGAAGTGATAAAATGTATACAGGGGAATGAGGAAGGTTGCATTTTTGCTAGCTAGATAAATTGTAAATGGACATTTTACTGCTAAGATGTATGTATGCGTGTATGATGTATGCATCACAACAGCTAAATCTTCTTAAATCCAAAGTTTTTGTTTCAAGATTATGGCAAAATACTCCACACACAAGTGGCTTAGTTACTTTAGTAAGGTCTTTATTACGACATTAATAACTTTCCTGTATTTTTCAGACGGACCTTATAATGTAAAAGTCATAGGTCCGACAAAGTTAGAAGCGGGACAGTGCTTACTATTAATGTGCTCTGCTGAGTCCACACCGGCTGCCAGTTACTCCTGGATAATAAACGGGGAAATGATACTCGGTTCTGCCGTGTTTGTCAAACCTGTGACTGAGACGTCTGACAGTGGCGTCTACATCTGTGAAGCAAGGAACAGTGTAACTGGCAGATCGTCGTCTGGAGAGCACAGCTTATCTGTTCAAGGTAAAGCTCAGCTGAGAGTGAAAGTTTCATCTTGAAATTAAGTTTACTTTGTCAAAAGTTCAGCTGTTTGGTGTTTGCAGACGCAGGGAACAGGAAACCAGTCGACATCACATCATTATTTTAAACTACAAATGATGCCATGATGTCAGCCCTCCACAGATGAGCGCTTCTGACTTTTGTTTTCTGTTCCTCTTCATAGTTTTTAAAGAACCTGGTCTTTCACATGGTGCCATTGCAGGAATAGTCATTGCATGTCTCCTGGTTGTTGGAGGAGGTTGTGGTGGAGTGGCCTGTGTTTATTTAAAACAGTAAGTGAATATAGAATTTATGCTCATTTATACTAATCACTTAAAACATATTTAAAACACAATCAATCTCATATGAGTTTGCAGAGTCCAGCTGTAAAAATAACTATCCATAAAATATAATTGACAGAAACATTCTTGTTATTTCGAAATAAGAAAATAATAGTTATAAATGTAATCTTAAGGATCAGAAAGGCTATCATTCATTGTGATAAAAAACTGGCGATAAATTAACAATGTTTCACTTCAATATTTAGAACCAAGAAGAAGAACAAAGCTCCTCCACCTAAAATAGGTCAGTATTTACTCGACCTAACGTCATCTTTTCTAAGTTTACAGCAACATGGACAAAACAGAGAATAAACATAAGTGACAATATTCTCCTTTTGTCTAGAACCAGAAGACAGAATATATGAGAACTGCTCATCTATATATGAAAACACAACATAAAGTCAATGATC
>JAPQRN010002151.1:0-10134 GCA_037367275.1 Coranthus polyacanthus | reverse complement strand
GGGAAAACCTTCTAAGTCTGCAATATCGGCTTTCAGTATTGCAAGTGGGTGATTGAGGGAATTGGCAGCAAGGCTTACTGATGTCACCGCATCACCTCTCATAAGACAGCATTTTTTACTTAAACTCTCATACACACAGATTTAAGCTTAAGCTGCCACCTTCACACACTGCAACAGA
The DNA here is from genome assembly GCA_037367275.1 of Coranthus polyacanthus. Classification (NCBI taxonomy): domain Eukaryota; kingdom Metazoa; phylum Chordata; class Actinopteri; order Kurtiformes; family Apogonidae; genus Coranthus; species Coranthus polyacanthus. Next base: position 9,956 of record JAPQRN010002151.1, on the reverse strand, counting down.
GTCATGACATACATACCAGAGAATAAAGGCCATAAGTGGTGACCAGGGTCAGAGGAAAGCCAATGCACATGATGACCAATGTCACCACATACATGACAAGATGATGCATGTTACTTTCTTTTATTCGAATAAAAGCCTCATATTCGAGGTCATCTGGACGTGTTAAGTCATTGTCCTTTTCTGTGATGCTGGTGTTAGTGTAGCCTTGGAATGTGTTGTAATAGCTCATATTCTGTGACAGGGTGTTGATGTACAGATCTTCCATTCTTCAGAGTAACACCTGATGTTTGAAAGAGCACTGTGTGTATTTGTGTCTTCTCATAAAGTCTTATTATTATTTGTCATAGTTACTGACCTTTTTTTAAATATTTTAAGAATTAAAAAAATGCATTGAATCACCCTGGAGGGATTTATTTTGCAGTAATTACCAGTTTGTGCATTATCTGAATTGTTGCACAGCTACTTACAACAGAAAATAAGTTGAAGGGAAAAAAAATGATTTGAATCATTGTAAAGGACTGCAGGCCAATTTCTGGAATATTAGATTAGAATTTTTGTAACGGGCGGTGTGTAAACCCCTAAGCACTTTATAAATGCTGTAACAATTCAAGTGGATTTACCAGGGCTTGGAATACGGCTGGAGCATTGGTGAGTCCAAAGGGCATGACGAGGTACTCATAGTGGCAAGAAGGGGCGTTGAAGGCAGTTTTCCACTTGTCTCCCTCCTGGATCCAAATGGTAGGTGTTGCGAAGGTCTAGCTTACTGAAGATGGTAGCCCCTTCCAGGAGCTCAAAGGCAAAGGAGATGAGTGGCAGGGGTAGTAGTTCTTAACCGTAATGTCATTTAGGTCTCGGTAGTTGATGCACAGGTGCAAGGTCTTGTCCTTCTTGCCTACAAAGAAGAAGCCTGCAGCGGCCAGGGAAAAGGAGAGTCAGATGATACCAGCATCGCCAATATAAACCTCCATGGCTTTTCGTGGGTAGAGGGAATACAGCCAGACCCCAGGGTGGGATTGCACCAGGCAGCAAGTAAATTGTACAGTCATACAGGCAGTGTGGAGGCAGAGACGTAGCCTTGGCTTTACTGAAGACTTCTCAGAAATGGTGGTATCTGAGATGGACCTCCGTCAGATTTGGCAAGAAGCTGGAGCAGGACAAGAGTTGTGAAGTGGGTGGCTTGCCGGAGACACACCTGATGGAAGGTCTAGCTCCAACATGGGATGACTCCTACCTTCCAGTCTATGTGGGGGTTGTGGTGGAAGAGGCAGGGGAAGCTCAGTATGAGGGGATGTTGTGGTGTATCCAGGATATGAAACTGAACTGTCTTATGATAACTGCCAGACATCATCATCTTGACGGGAACCGTCTGGTGGGTGATGATACCTAGAACATGGCTATCGAGGGTACTGGCGGGGATGGGCTCGAGGAGCAGCACCCGTTCAATGCCAAGTTGCCTGGCTAGTTCACTGTCTATCAGACAGACAGACTGCGTGGATGAGGATAGCGAGGTTCTGATGACCTCTACGCGGAAGGGTGGATGACGATTGATGGCGCGACTCACCAGCACTCCTCCGCCTACTGGTGAGCCTGCCCTTTTGCTGGCCACATAGTGGCCTGGCTACTTTAGAGACAGAGGTTGTGCTGCAGTTGCCCAAGCGTCCGCTCGCCCCACCAGATGAGAAATGATGAAAGCAATCTTAGATCGATCTGACAGAAAGGCTGAAGCCTGTAATTCAAAATGAAGTTCACACTGGGTCAAAAAAGGCCTTACATCACCTGAATCTCCTGAAAACTGTCCAGGATGGGAGAGCTGGGAAAAAAATAGTCGTGGCTATGGGGGCATCCATAGCCAGTCCTGGGGCTGATTCTGCCGTGGTTACTGGGCTGGCTGCAGTGAAGGGCTCTTTCTGCAAGACCTGAAGCAGCAAGTTAAACTGTGCACTTATGCCCATCATCATGGAATCTTGTTGCTTGGTCATTCCCCTCAGCTGCAGGCGCATGCCGGCGAGCTGTTTGTCTTACTGGGCGAGCTGATGTCCCTGCGCCTGGAGGACTTTGCGCATGACATCCGAGTTGGCTGGGTCCATGCCTGGCCAGTTCGTACTGACATGAATTAGAGCAATGGCAGGAGAACCTAAAAGCACGACTCACAAGACGGAATGCAGTAAAACGAGGTTTAATCAAAAAAGGGGCGGTACACAGGAGGCAATCCACGAAAGGCAGAGGTATCAAAAGGGTGGATCCAGAGGCAAGGTCAAAAAACAGCAGAGAGATCATACAACAAATGCAGAGAGGAAAAATATGCTGGAACATGATGAAGAGTACAACGAACTGGCGACGAGACAAAGGGAGACATAAATACAAGAGGTAATGGGAGTGAAGAGACACAGCTGGGAGAGGAACAATCAGGGGCAGGTGTGACAGGACAGGGGATTGGCAGAACAGACCTGAAACAGAGACAAGGGTAAGTGATTCCAAAATAAAACAGGAAATACAAAACATGAAAATACAGAACATAACTTCAAAGGGCGGACATGACAGACGTTAGCTCAATTAGACCATCCAGAGAGGTTGAGGGATCAAAACAAACCATCTTGTCCTTCACGTGTTCAGCCAGGTCGTTCAGGTACGCATCATACTGGACCACCTTGTTCTAGTAACTCTGTCAGGTCCTGGTATGAAACTCCAACTCTGCTGTTCCCCACAGATGAGCCCACTCAGTCAGGTGGTTTACGGTGAAAGCCACCCTTGTCTTCTCCGACATGAAAGTAATGGGTTGTAAGTAAATAAGAAAGTAAATTTTATTTGTATAGCACCTTTCAAAGATATGAATCACAAAGTGTTTCACAAGTAAAGATACATAAAATGCAGACAGGATAAATTAAAATAGAGGTTTAAAAACAACAAGAAAACACAAACACAAGACAATAAAACCATAAAATACCCATACCCAACTAAAAAGCCTGTTTAAAAAGAAAAATCTTAAGCTGCTTTTTAAAAACATCTACAGTGTCTAGGCAGCGGAGGGAAAGAGGAAGTGCCTTCCACAAACTAGGAGCTACTGCAGTAAAGGAGCGATCATCTCAAGTTTTGAATTTAGTTTTTGGGGTCACAAGCAACATCTGACCTGCTGATCTCAGACTGCGGGATGGAAAGTACAGCTCCAGCAGGTCAGAAATGTATGGCAGGGCTTGGCCATGCAAAGCTCTAAAAGTTAGGGTCAGGATTTTGAATTTGATCCTAAATTTCACTGCTAACCAGTGAAGGGAGGCTAAAAGTGGTGTAACGTGGGACCGTTTGTTCCTGTTAAAAACCTTGCAGCAGAGTTCTGGATAACTTGAAGAGCACGTAAAAAGACTATTACAGTAAGTCCAGACGTGAAGACATAAAAGTGTGGATAATCATCTCCAATTAGACCTTGGACAAAAGGGGTTTCTATTTGGAGATGTTACGAATATGAAAGAAACAATTTTTTTACCAGTTGCTTAGAATGACAAGGACATCGCAGAGTCAAAAATAACACCCAGGTTTCGCACATAAGGCTGGACAGGAGAAGCTAAAGGACCTAAGTGTTGTTTGATAAGAGAAATGACACTGTCAGGGGCAACAATAAGAGTTTCTGTTTTCTCAGAGTTCAGTTGTAAAAAGTTATCATTTAACCACTGGTTGATGTCGGACAAGCAATTAGTTAAGGAAGAGTTTGGGGAACTCAGAGGGCTTAAAAGAGAAGTAGAGCTGGATATTGTCAGTGTAGAGGTGGTAGGGCACGTCTTTGTACTAATCTGTCTTAAAGGCAGCAGATATAAAAGAAAGAGCGTAGGGCCCAAAACAGACCCTTGAGGTACCCCACAGGAAAGCTGTATCAATCCAGACAGAAACTGATTGACTACGATCAGAAAGGTAAGAGAACCATTTTACAACCACTTCTGAAAGGCCAATCACATCTTTTAGTCTATTAATCAGGATCTTATGATCGACAGTGTCAAATGCCTCTGAGAGAACTAATAAAAGTACAACTGAGTATTGTGCAGAGTCAGTTGCCATCATAATGTTATTCAACACCCTAAGTAAAGCTGTTTCAGTTGAGTGCATTTTGCCAAAAGGTTATGTTATTTTTGACAGGTGCAACTTTATCCAGAATATCTAGGCAGTGGTTATTAAAAGACTGAGCAGAAGCATCAGCATCATAGCTTACCACTATTGAACAAGGATCAAATAAAGCAGAAAACCTGTCAACAGTATGATTTGAGTTTGATTGACAATTCGTCTTTGTGTCTTTATTTTCACCTGAGGGGGTTCCAGGGAAAACAAGATTGAACAGTATGCAGGGGTGATCACTCACAATAATATCCTCAGTGCACACATTAGAAATGTCTGAGCCTAGTGAGAATGCCAAGTCCAAGGTGTGGCCCTTTCTATGTCTGGGCACAGAAACATGTTGCGTAAAGCCAAAAGAATCTGTAACAGATAAAAGATCCACAGCCATTGCATGAGCTATCATCCACATGAATATTAAAATCCCCAATAATTAAAACCTTCTCTAGCTTAATAATGGAGGATAAAAAAATCTGTAAAATCACCCTTAGGACCAGGAGGGTGATAAATTAAGACACAGTAATACAAGTCATTAAAGCCAACCTTGATCATCTGAGTCTCAATTGAGGGAAAACTTGCAGAGATCCTTCTACATGTAAATATGTACCCATACAGAGCAGTGAGTCCTCCCTCTTGGCGGCCCAGCTGAGGCGTCCCAATGACAGAGCAGCCAGCAGGACAGAGTTCATTCAGATGAACAAACTCATTTTCCCTCTGCCATGTTTCTGTCAGAAACATGAAATTCAATTTCCAAATGGTGAAAAACTCATTGTTTGAGATAGAACGAGTGTTAAGTAGGGGAATCCGAATCGGCGGTGACACGTCAGCGTCACAAACAGCTGATCGAAGAGGGATTGACAGCAAACACCTGGAGCCACCATGCGGTCTCCAGCTTCGCCAGGCAGGTACTCAGGTGAGGTGGGGGGGCACACAAATGGTGGCGGAAAAGTTTGTTTACAGCTTAGCAATCTTAGGTCCAAGCAGCAGATGACCCGGCTGATGTCATGACATAGATCATGAGAAAACACAATAAGAAGCGACACAGACACAGGTGCCATGTTGGATATTGTAGGGAGAACAGGATGGAGCAGTTGGTGAGGAACAGGTTGTAGCCCTCCGGATCTCCTGCATATTCCAGTGTTCCCACTCAAGCCTCAGACATGACAACAGGTGGAGAGATTGCAGCAACCAGCGCCGCTGGAGCAGGGGCAAGGGTTGCCGATGGGTGATGCTGTGAGCTGATGGATCTGTGTGATTAGGGTAGCGAGGATCCCTTCCAGGGTTGCTGCCATCTGGTGAGACTCTATCACGGTGGAGGTGAGCAAATGATGAAATGCTCGTGCTGCTGAAGGACCTCCTCAATCCTCTCAAAATTGGACTTAAGCGATGTGTGCTGGGTCCATAATTGGCCAGATTGTTCTGTAATGGCATGGTGTGTGAACCCACAAGCAGCACTTCTACAAGCATGGAACGCTGGTAGAGTGAGGGCAGAGCGAGCCACGACAACTTTTTATTTTGTTAGGGCCATTACTGTATTTGAAAAATGGAAAAATGTTGATTAATGTTGACCTTTAATGTTTAGAATATCAATTCATCACTTTGAACTGAAATATTTTTAAATGCTTCTCACGGCCAATACAAATATGTGTATGTAATTTCAATTTCAATTTCAGCCAATGCAATTATATAGTCACAAAAGGTTGCAATATAAAGGAGTATTGTATGGCTGGTGACACTGAGCAGAAAGAAAAAGACAAAATTAAAGTCAGTACCTTTTCTTTTATTAATTATCAAGTCTTGCCAGTCTTATATTAAGTTGCTGTTTTAATATGAAAATAATAATGATAATCATGTACACTCAAATGGTAAATTTAAGTATTGCAATATGATTTTTTCACCAACTCATTCAGCCCTGCTTTATTTTTCCTTTGTAATCTTAGTAACATACTTATTATTCCAAAACATCAAAATAGACTTAAAAAACTCTACTCAAACAAAGCATAATTGGTTTAATTGCAGTATTTCTCACATTTTTAAAAATATTTCAGAAATCTCAATATACACAAAAAAACAATACAAGATTTTACCTTTGAATGCTGTATGACCACACCTGGATGAGTCCCCGATGGCTGTTGAGTCCTCTGCATCCAAATGGTCTGATATCTGGTCATCGTCTGCTTCTGGGAAGGGGAGGGACAGAGTAGACATTAAAAATAAATGAACAAGCATAAATGTGCAATCATTTAATCGATTAGTACATTATAGTGATAGATATGATCAGCAGGAAAAAATATTCTAAGAACCTCACCTTCCATCAGATTGCATTAGATGCAATCTAATTAGATTAGATGCATCCACCATATTTGCATTATGTGTTCATACAGTTCTCTCAATTACCAGCAGCCTACAATTAGTGTGAGACTTTTGAGTCAGGGATGCCTGATAAGTAGCAACTATAAAATTCAGTAGACTCATTTTCTCATCTTTTTCATCATGTACATTTTTTTGTATAGGGAAATACTGTTGTCCTTCTGTGACAAAGTGGGTGAGAACACATCATACTTGTCACCAGTTTCCACAATTCTCATATTGCTTACTAATCTAACAATATTTGGTTTTGTTTGTTTAGCCAAAGCAGCAACATTTTCAATACATTTGCAAATGTTTAATTATGCCAGGTTTGTTTTGTGTTTTTGTGTTACATTATGTTTGGTTATAATCTTAAATCAAGACTTTGAATTTAAAATAAAACACATGAAAGTATTGTTAAATTTAGTCATTGTTTATTGGTTTAAGTTTCACATTAGTTTAGTTAAATTATCCCATTTTTTACTTACCTGACCTACCTGACTCACTATGGCATGTGACAGAAACAAAGCAGCACCAAATTACTTCCTCTTTTACAGACAAAGTGGCACCACTAGGCAGGTCAGAAATGTCTTTATTCTAAATCATGACACACTAAGAAATCAAGCAACAGGAATGGACCTTTGAAGGTACCTTTGAGCTTTGTCGCTCCAGCTGTAACCTAGTAGGGTATAAAGCTGTACCTTTGAAAATTGGTACACTTTTGTACCTTCTTGTCTGTACTGCTAAAAGAACTTTCTTAACCCCTAGTAACAAATATGTACCAACTGGAAAGGTACAGAATTGATATCTGATGTGGTACAGCTGGAGCAACATGCCATTTTTGTACCTTAAGAGCCTAAACATACTCTTAAATTTATTTAAGAGTAGGTTTATTGTGTTTAAAATGTATTTAAAATGTGTTTTAAATTTTTATTAATTTAATTATTCACTACCATTTATTTAAAAACATCATTAGTTTACATCTTTTAACAAACCAATCCTCTTTTCAGCTTTCACCACACTGAACCTGCTTCCTGTGATCACCATTTTCCAGTCATTGTCCATCAACTGTCATTCTGCTTGATCACAAAGGACATGATGTGCATGATTTTGGGAAACTCAGAGTTTTCACACATCTCTCGGAGGACATCCAGAGGACCTCTGACCTGATAACCATACATCAGCTCAAACAGTGAAAAACTTGTAGAGCTCTGGGGAACCTCCCGGTAAGTGAAGAGCAGGAACGGCAGCCACTTATCCCAGTCCTTTCGTGTATCTGAGACAAACTTCTTCAGCATGGAGATCAGAGTTTTATTAAACTGCTCTACGGGGCCATCAGTCTCAGGGTGGTAAAGGGTGGTTCTTACTCTTTTTATTCCTAAGAGCTGATAAGCTTGCATGAGTGTTTGGCTCATGAAGTTGGGCCACCGATCTGTCAAGACCTCTACTTGGCTGAAAAACTTGAGCATCGAAGCAGCTACCTGCTGTAACCTCTCTCAGTGGATAATCTCAGTGGATAAGCCTCAGGATACCTAGTGGCTTAATCACATATGACCAAAATTAATTTGTTCCCAGACTGACTGGGCTCCACTGGACCAACGATGTCCATACCAATACATTCAAAAGGTGTTGAATTGATAGGCAGAAAAATGAGATGGACCGGTGCCCCATGTTTTCCTGCTGTAAGTTCACATTCTGGACATGTTTTACAGTATTGTTTCACTTGTGTGTACATTCCTGGAACATTCCTACATTGTGTGTAAGAGAGAGAGAGAAGGAAAAGATAGAGACACAAGCGAGTTGGTTGGTCTCATCAGAAATGTACACCTCCAGAACCTGAGATAAAGGTAGCGGTTTAAATACATGATTGACAGCTGTAATTACCAATCACTGTTCAAATCAGATGCTATTCTAATGTTCTACTCTGTGGCTCAACACAGAAGCTTGGAAAAGTTTCTCAGCTTTCTCTTTCCCACAGTGGAGTGAAACGATGTCAGGTTCATCTATATTCATATTTAGTCTTTTGATTTGGGCCGAGAGGAGACAGATACAGAAGGAAGATATGTGTTTTCAAATTGTGGGTTTTTCACCTGATTTTGGCTCCTACGGCTTTAAATGAAAATACAAAATGACATATGAATTCACAAAATAGAAGTTTATTTATGTATTACTTCAATCATGATATGTACACATGACTTATTTGCTTTATTTCTGGTTTGAGAGAAGCTACTGGTAAGCTACTGTTCCTGCACGAGCTGTCGGTCAGGAAAAAAAAAAAGGTTAATTCAATAAACGGAATGACTTGGCAGTCAAGCGAGCTGTTGGCAGACATCAAAGCCTTCTATTTGCCCTAAAGTCTTATTAATGAAGAAACAGGATGGCCCACCAGAACATTTATTACAGGGTCCAAATGAAACAAATGAGACCAGAATGACTCAGTTTGATATAAGTCTATAGGAGCCATATCATTTGGGGAGTCAGCATCTAGTGGTCATCAGCAGTATTACACTTTCACATACTTCTGCATCAAGGTCTTTACACATCAGGGGCGTTTTGTTTTTGTGCGCTAAATTTGCCCGTCATATTTTTTAGACCCATTGTTTATGTCATGAGTACTGTCACACATTTTTCCGAGCTTTCACGGTGCAAATAAAGGCATCAACCAATCATTTGTGTGAAATGGCAACAATAATAATGGACCCGGACCTGTTGATTTCTAGCTACACTGTTTTGTATGAAACACACAAATGATAAAGATGATGAAGTGAAGGACAACATGTGGAGCAGCATTGACAAACATCTAGACTAAGGATAGTGAAGAGTTTGTGTAACGTGAACATCATACAAATCAAACACAGTCTGCATTGTGCCTTTTTACTTGGTCACTAGACATAGATTCAGAGGAACAGAAGACATAGGATCAGGCAGATGGAGACACACAGGCTGCAGATGAGTCTCCAGGTGATGTTGAATCCATACTACTACCAGCATACTATTTCTGTCAAATGGCCTGGTGCAAATATGTTTAAATCTTTAATTGAACAAGTTTCACAACCGTTGCCAACCCACATCGCTGCTGGTGTGAATAGTTTTTGCATCATTTATTTGTCAGAGCCCCAGTGTGTAAAGGTCTTTAGCTTCACTTCACAGTTGCAGTCCTTGTTCTGTATGGAGCTAATTTAACACATTTGATTCCCGTGGGGACGCACTATTCAGCAGAGTTGATTTTGCTGTGATTTGATTCCCTTTGTTTTGATCCACACTGACCTCATTCACACTGATGTGCTGTTCTCATTGATGTCCCTTTGGCAAACACGTAGAGACATGACAAGTTTATACAGAGCTCCTTTCCTAATGAAAACATACAGAACCAAATCTGCAAGAGGACTCAAATAGAGCAATATGAAAGCTATATCACTAAAAACATCATTATTACTGAATTCTTCTACCAGAGACCAAATGATATTGGGCAGGAAAAGCAGCAAGTAAATAACCAACACCATCACCAAAAT
>JAPQRN010002150.1:0-10137 GCA_037367275.1 Coranthus polyacanthus | reverse complement strand
CACACACACACACACACACACACACACACACACACACACACACACACACACACACACACACACACAGACACACAAACTCACACTGCAAAAACACATCATACAAGGTCAGTCCAGTATCTATGAGAGATAAACGAGAAATTAACTTCATTCCTTTCCTGTACAAAGTAGCAAATCTCAGCCTAAACTTACAGATAAAATACATTCATATCACTTCATGGATGGCAAATCTTCTTGCAAGTCTCCTTTTTTCCATCACTTAAAAAAAACATTTTCCACTTCACACTGTTGCCTCACACACATCTGACGATTCACATACCGTACCTCATCTAGTATTATTTCACTCATTTCGCATAGCAATTTATTTGTCCAAATCTTTAACTTGTACCTCTGGATCTCTCTGTTTTCCATTACTCAGCTCCTTTTCTCCATCCTGTATCTTTTCCCCTACTTTTTTAGTTTTTCAGGACCAATTCAAAGTTTGTTGTTGTTCTTATCTTGTAGCAGAAACATTGTGTTAAGATAACACAGTAACTGGCCAAAGTTGCTCTCAGATTATATTTACAGCATCCCATTTCCAGGTGCTTCAGTGTCTTTCTCTCATTCTGTCTCTTCCTGTTTTCAGTTAATCACACACTCATGTAACGCCTTTTCTTTCACTGTCCCTCTCTTTATCTCTGCTTACTTTTCTCTGTTATGTTCCTCATCCTCCTTTTCTCTTCTTCTCTTGCCTTTCCCTGGTTGGTTTATCTCTCAGATCACATCTGGCCATCACAAGCAGCCGCAGACTCTTTTGAGCATCTCTTACACTTTTCCTCCCACTTTTCTTCTGCTTCTCTCCCTCACAGCCACCTCTCTGTTTCCTTAACTGCACATGCACTGTGTACTTGTGCCCTCCCTTGTTCCCGTTCACATCAGTCAATCCCTCCCGGTTCCCTATGTGTTCAGCAAGGCTCCTGAGGGGGAAGAGAGGTGAGGGGGTGGGGGAGGGGGGGTGTAGCCCCTTTTGGGAGTGCTCCAGCCTCTTGTAATGGCCTCTCTGATGCAGCAGGGCCTCGATACGAGCAACTCCTAAAGAGCCCCAATCAGCTTGGCCAGGCATCTCAATCACTAGCCTCTCAAAGAGCAGAGATAGACCTGACCCAGATCCAAGGTCACGGGGAGTGTAGTGGCCATCAGTGCTAGCTTGCCCTGGAGCCTTAACTCCCCCTCTCAGGTCCCCATTCTCCTCACCTTTCTCTGAACCCCCACCCCCCCTTCACATCTGTCTCAGCCTCAGCCATTTTCCCGTCTGGCCCCATGGCTGGACCCATATGTCGGAGGAATTAACTCCTATAGTGGTTGCCATTAACTAGTTTATGGGCCCCTCTGTGTGCTGTCGTGTCCATGGCTTTTCATTAGATCATTGTCTTACTTTTTTTTTTTCCCACCGCAAGCAGCTATTTTAGCTCTCTCTCCCTGCTTGTGGTGGAATAGCAAGCTACAAACTTCCGCCTCACCCAATTGGTTATGTTTTTTGTTTTTTTTATACTACTCTTCCTCCCACTAACACTATGACAAATACCCCTTTCCTCTGTCTGCACTCCTGCCCTTACCCACCTTAACTCATCCCTCACTGCTGCTTAACACATTTCCTTTCTCTGTTTATGGCTTAACATTTCAGACTTGTGTCTTGCCCATGTCTGTTAAATTAATCCTCACTGATTGATCAGCTGATTGACAGATTGGGATGCATCGCGCTGTGATGATGTCACGTGCAGGAGATCCTGTTCAATGAATGTCCAATACTCAAATCTTGTCAGGCTATTTTAAGACCATGTCAGGCGTCAGCTGCCTCTCCTTCTTCTCATCGCTCCCTCTGTCCCTCTCCTCACCCTTTTTGCTGACAGTTTGGCAGAGTACAGTACCCACATCATTACAGTATTTCTTTTATCACTGCTGACAGGGCTATACAAGTGTCCACCATATTTTTCTCACCTTCAGCCTGTTTGCTTCTAAAGGAAAAGAGGCAAGAAAAGGGAGGAGTGTTAGACTCCTGTGTTGTGCACAGGTATTTCCATGAAGGCCAGTGTTGGGGTACATACGAGGACAGAACTATCTGTCACCCAAGCAGCTCCCTATCAGTGACTTGAGGAAGTGAGAGGGAATGAGTGAGAAACCGCTGCACCGTGTGACAGGAAAACAGAGAGAAAGGCTGGGAATGGAGAAAGAAAGGGAGGGAGTGTGGTCGCTATAGAGACGATGAGTCAGGCAGCATCACCTCATTAGGAATGACCCACCACACACAAGCAAAGTCATGTGACTGAGGCAGTGCAGACACTCTATTCAGTGGCAGAGGGAGATAGGTGAGAGTGTGGAGATTGACTGTACATGCAGAAGTCATTGCATCGTTAGAGCCAAAGAACAGAGAGGTGAGTGAGCGAGGCAGATGGCCATGAATATAAATCACAGCGACTGGTTTCACCGAGATACTGCACCCCTAAGAGGCCGCATTCAAACCAGGAGGGAGGAAGAAGGGAAATGTAGGATGGCAGTAGGATAAGCTAGTGGTGCAGCCATGCAGTAGTGCCAATCAAGCCTCAGTCCGTCAGTCAGTCAGTGTACGGTACACTCCAATGTCTTCTACTGTATCTGCAGTCTTGTCCCAACCAACATCCCTGTCACTCAGTGTCAGCCTCACTCCAAGGAAGATAAGACTTTGCTTTCAACAGACACTATCTTTAGCCATCGCCAGCTTTTGGTCTCAGTGAAGGGTATTCTCTGGGGTGAATGTTTGGGTTGATAAAGGTGCCAGCTTGACACCTGCCTCTTCCACTGTTTGGACAGTGTGTGTTTGTGTGCATTGTTGGAGAGTTTGTGTGTGTCCTAAGGGTGTATGTCTGTGAGTATATGTCTGTCTTTGGCTGTTTTGTGTACTGTATTGTGTTTTTTACTCCAATGACTTGAACCCTTGTAGTCTAAAAGGAAGCGGAAACACAATGGGAACCCCTTCCCTCTCCCTCCCTTTCTCTTCTCTGTCACTATATGTCACTCCTCAACAGATTAACTCACTCCTAATTCTCATTTCACAGGAAATAACCTATTTACTCTCTCTTTCTCCACTCCTCTCTCTCTTTCTCTCTTCTTGTTTGCACACACAGAACACGCTCATATTCTTCTTCATGCTTTCTTCTCTCTTTCTGCCTCTCTGTGTCTCTGAACTGCACACATGCAAGCCCACATAGACACATACACATTACACTCAGGCAGAAATACCCACACACACTATTGGGCTGATGTATGCACATCGACACATTACCAGGAGACTCACTGAACACTCACACACACACTAACCCTTTAAAGCCCATTAACTGTCCGCCACGGATGCAGGGTCCCATGCCATACTCCATTCTGCCCCCTGCTGCCTGTATCATGCACCTGCCAGTAACAGGTGTGGGATTCAATTAGAGCAGCATGCTCTCAGCAGTCAGTCCTGTGAGCAGGCCATGACTGCGGACTGGGCAAAGGCTTGGGCCAGCAGAGCCCTTAGATCCATGTAGCATCAAAAAAAAACCAAACAAACACAAACACCACCAGGACACCACTTTAGAAACAGCTGCCAACCATTGGCAGGGGGTATTTAGATCATCAAAGTCGTATATTAACCATCACCATGACGCTGTCACATCAAACATAAAACACCATGGATGGCTGTAGACAACCAATATGAAATGTCTAAATTTAGCCCAAAGCTGTCAGCTCTCACTTTTAATTGCGCTACCAGTCGATCACAAATTGCTGTTAGACACTAATGGGAGATATTTACTGTCATTTTCTGGAAAATTCTGGCACTTTCATCATTTCATACTGCACTCTCTTATTGACAAGTAACAGCTGACCTGTGCCTTGGAAAAGGATTATGGAGATAAATAGTCAATTATTACACCAGTATTTCCCTGTGTGTGTGGCAGTAATTGGCATGCTAGAGTATGATAGCTACAGCCTGGGCTTTAATCCCTGATAAGGTAAGTTTCATTAGCCATCTGGCTAGTTTGTAGCATAAAGAAGTGTTGTGTCTGCACTGCCTGGTGACTACACTGGGCTAATCATGACGGCAAGATTTCCATCTGCACCCAAACAGGAATTAATCTATTAATCCAACTATCTCATTTAATCCCAGATGGCTCTTACTCCAGCTAACCTGCTCTAGCCAGACTAGGATAATGCCTAATCTCAAGACTTACGCCTGATGCATAATGCCTAATACCTCATTCATACTGTAGTCATAATAGCCTCAAGTACTATAGAATTTACCACAAGGGTTTAGCTGCTCTGGCTTCCCACTGTTACAATCACCCTTCACAGTTAGACAGAAAGAGAGGGAGGCAGAAAGAAGGGGAGGCAGCACAAGCTGGTAAACAGGAAGGCAAGCGGGAAAGCTAGAGAGTGCAGGTCAGAGTTAATGAAGCCCCCTAGGCAGGGTTTGCAGGGTGTGAAGCGTGGTTGTTTCTGTTTGGCCCGTAAGTGTGAATGTGTGTGCATGTGTGTTCTCGTGGCCTGTGTGTACAGCCTGGAGGCCCGATGATGAGCCCCTTTGACACCAGGCCCACCCAACGACGAGTTCATTAGAATGAACCAAACCTGGCTGATCGGCAGCAGGCAGGGCTCGAATTGGAGAGGAGAGAGGAACATGGGAATGGAAAGGAGATGATGACAGACTGTTAGTCTATGCTGCACTGCAGCGTTATTGTGATGATGAGCCGAAAAGAGTACACACCGCTACCAATTTAGGACAGAGCTGGAAGGTTAGGTGCAATAATGAACACAATCACATAGTGTTTTTGGGGGGACACTGTGGCGGGCAGTATGTATTGAGAGTAAATTGTATTGCAGACAGCAACAATTTTATTTTGGAGCTGGGATATATTGTTGTGTATTATTTTCTTTTACTTATATATCATGGCCAGTCACCACAGCAATCTTCTTCTAAAGCTCTTATCCTATTTTTAAGATTACTGTTTAAACTAATTTAGTGTTAATATGTGTGGTTTTGTATATTAAAAGACAAACATTGTAACTGTACAACGGTTAGATATATTCCATGCTGTTAAGCAGCATTAATTAGGATGATGACTCACACCTGTACAGGTTGGTAATCCCAGTTAATGGAACAAAAACACAATTTTGTTTCACTTTGTCCTCATTAGAGCTGTTTCTGTGTAAATCTTTTACATTTTTTTTAATGTAATGTTAAATAAAGTGTGTATTTGGTTGATAATTGCTCCATTACAAATTTCATATCCCTCTACTGTACTGTACTATATATCAGGTTCATTGTATTATAGCTGCTAGCTGCATTTTAGCATACACATAAATACTTTTGTTGTAGGTCATCCTTTTTGTGACTGTCAAGAATAGCCTTGCATGTTTGTGTTTCTTTGTCCTTTATTCTACCTTGAGGCAGAGTGTTCCTGGCTTCGTTTATGGGTCACCTACATGCAGAGCCGCTGCATTGCTTACTGCATGCTGTTTATTTCTCTATTTACAGTAGCATTGTACTTTTGAGGCAGTGTCCTACTTTTATTGGTTGTTTTCTCCACTCCATAGCATTCACCTCTAATAATACCTTACCCCTTATGCCCTTTATTTGAAATATTTTGAAGCGTGTTCGTTTATTTGCAGAGCAGTCATGCTGTGCCTTGATTGATAAAGATGTCATTTGATTGTTGGCACAGATGTAAATCAAGAAATCCATTGTTCAGCTGTCTAAAAGTGTTGGATTAAACCAATGCTCTGAAAATTATTTTGCATATTTCAGTCACCCACGTTCATATTTGCAAAGCAAACACCTCAGGCGTCCCTGCTTTCAAACAAGCATTTTGGTTCGACAATGGAGCATGACAAGCCTCCTCCCTGTGAAGAGTCTGTATTCAGAGTGTTTGTTTATGCGTAAGCTTGATTAGATTCCGGTTTGGCTGCCAGTCTCAATCCCTGTTGGACACCCTCAGACAGAACAGGCTAATTCCTGTTGTGGCCCAGCACCACAGATCAGCAGCCACTATAAAAAACAGCATGACAGACCGCAAAAAAGAGAACGCTGGATTTCTGAAAGCCTCAAGTAACTGCTCCATCTTTCTATTATGATTCTCCTCCTGCACTAGACTCCATGCAATATTCAGTACAGTTTGAGCCCAGACTGATGCATCACTCTTAACAGTCACTGTATGTATGTGTTGGTGTGTGCGTCTGTCTGCCTGCTGTGTACTATCCTGGAGTGCATTAGGATGGTATGCATTTGAGTTGTGTCTTGTATCTGTGTGCACTGCACCTCATCTGTGTCCAAATGCCCCTGCCGCGTCCAATTAGTTCAGAGATGCATTCAATCATGAGGTGACCAGCAGGTGTCTGGTTTTGTCACAACTCCGTGCCAGACAGCCACATAAATAAGCTGGCAAAGGAGGTACGGGGACTCCTCAGCTGTTTTATTCTGTAGTGCCTCCAACTCTCTTGTTGTCGTCGGTACCCCTGTGATGTCAGAGTTGTGAGGATGCCAGCAGCTTTCCTCATAGATCACCTGACACACCTGGTGGTCCCAGAGCACCATCTCTGTTAGGCAGGGACACTGCATCAGCCAGCCAATTTACACCGTTCCCCAGTGGATGACCTCCACCTGCCTAAAGTAGACATCTTCTCTGTGTGTGCTTGTTTGGTGTGTGTGGTTTGTGTGAGGGTTTCCATGTTTTTGTGTTTGTACATCTGTGTCTGTTTCGAACAGGGATTGCTGTTTGTGTCTGTGTCTGTGTGTGAGTTGCAGTTGCAGAGGAAGTGGAGGCCTGGCCAACCTCTCATTCTTTACCCCAGGATGCTTTTGTCTTTGAGGCATTATTCTTGACTGAGAGCCAAATTTGAGTCCTAATAAAACAAGATCCACAATTACTGTTTTACCACCCAGTAGCAGAGCAGAGAAGCGGAGGCCTTTGAAATAGAAAATGCACAATCAAATAAAAAGTAGGCCAAGATAAATTAGATTAGAGACTACATCTAAGCTGCGGTGGCAGCCAGAAATCTCCCATTTATCATATTCAGACGCTTTCCGACCACAATGCTGATGTTCTACAAATGAGCTTTTATATGTTCCTTCATTTCAAATCTGATAATGTACCTCAACTCACCCTCCTCTCCCCCTTTCTCCCGTTCTACTCCTACTTTTTGTCCTCTTTTCAATTCTCAACTTACTTTTATCTACTCACATCTTTCCTCCGTCCCCTCCATGTCTCTTTCTTTGGCTCTATATTCCATGGTCTTTGGCCTTTTCCCATTTCCTCTTTCTACCCCCTCACCATCTCCATAATATCTTTCATTTTTACATTGCTTTGTTTTCATTTTCTATCTCTTTCTTTTTCCTTCTTCTCCTCCTCTCTGCTTCCACCAACCCTGCTCTGCTTCAGTCTTTGTGTGTCCGGGGACTCTGCTACGGGTGCAGGCTGCTAGTTCTCAGCAGGAGGCCGAGCACCAGGCTGGGGCGTGGTGTAAGGACCCGCTGCAGTCCGGGGACCGTCTGTACGTCATGCCCTGGACCCCTTATCGCACTGACATGCTGTATGAGTACGCCTCCTGGGAAGACTTCAAACAGACACGAGCCACCACCACCTACAAGTGAGTGCGCCTCCCACAGTCCGGGATGATCAAATAGCATCTGCTGCTGTATTGATTTATTGGCTTTTGATGTGGATGTAGATGATGATAGTAGAACGGTCCCACTGTGGTGTCAGCTCACTCACCACAAGACCATCTTGTAGCATTGTGTCATGCAGAGCAGATGAAATGACTTTGCTTTTTGTGTATTCTGCAACATGTTTGATTCTCTGTTAACAGGTTGCCCAACAGAGTTGACGGCACCGGGTTCGTGGTGTATGACGGGGCAGTATTTTACAACAAAGAACGTACAAGAAACATAGTCAAGTATGACCTTCGGACACGCATCAAGAGTGGGGAGGCCATTATCACAAACGCAAACTACCATGACACCTCTCCCTACCGCTGGGGAGGGAAATCGGACATTGACCTGGCTGTGGATGAGAATGGCCTCTGGGTGATCTACGCCACTGAGTCCAACAACGGACGACTGGTGGTCAGCCAGGTGGGAGAGCAGCGCTGCACAGAAGGGGATGAGATGTGGATTATAAATGCAGAAGTGGATTATGGCAAAATCTCATTTGACTAGTCAGGCAAAAGGTCATATGCCACACATGAATGGCTTGTCATTGAGATTGCACAAATGCACTGACAAATGAGGTACAGAGATACTGTTGGCCAAGAGCAAGAGAATCATGTAAACTAATCTTCAAAAGGCTAGGCTGAATTTTAAATCCAATCATATTCAAAAACTAATAAAAAAAAGGAAACATTTGCTTTGTTTTGAGGCACAACCACAGCCAGGTTGTTCCCTCTATGACTAATAATCCTTTTCTAGTCATTTTTATGTAAAGAATTTAGAAGCATTTTAAACTTATACTGTTTGTCATCTGTAATCCAAAGTCACATTACTTTGTGCTGTTCACCCCGAAACTTAAAGCATGATCCATCACTGTGAACTTTGGAGCAGTCATATTTTAACAACATATGGTTCTTTGTTTCTTAACGAACAATACTGCAATCAAGCAGCAAGTTCCCACATAAGCAGAGTTTAAATTAATGTGTTGTTCAGATAGATGGTTCCCATTTATTATCTTTGACCTTAGCAGGAAATTGTTTTTCAAACTGTATAAGTTGAACTATCCATCTAACATATCAAATCCTGCATGAGCTATGAGGATGTAGAATAATGGAGCAACAAAGTAATAAACAAGAAAGTGATCACTTTCATCATCAAGGACTTTCTTGGTTTCAGGGGAATTTTATTACTTTTCCTACTTACCCAGTGTGCATCAAACTCAGGGGTGGCTATATTATGCCTTGGTGTGGAATTTTACTGAACAGAACCAGCTTAGTGTAAAAGGCAAAAAATTGATTTTCTCCAAAGATGAGGGTTTAATTACTTTTTAAATATTAATACCAGTGCTTATACATTCATCTTTACGTTTTTGTTGAGTATGATTTATGCTTCTGTGGCCTCACATGAACATGTTGAGCGCATGCTTCCACATCGTGGTGCCTAAGGCTAGTTGTTATTTTTTTAAAGTAGGAAAAATTGGCAAAATAGGAAAAAAAAAGCTAAATTCCTCCCAAAAAAAATGATCACTTTAAATATCCCAGCATCGCACAGGAACGTGGATACTGCATAATATAATGTTGATTGACCAGCATTTCCTTTTTGCCCACAGGTAAACCCATACACCCTGCGCTTCGAAGGCACCTGGGAGACCAGTTTCGACAAAAGGATGGCATCCAACGCCTTTATGGCGTGTGGTGTGCTTTATGCAGTGCGCTCCGTCTACCAGGATGATGACAGCGAAGCAGGCGGTGACCTGGTGATGTATGCCTACAATACCAACCGTGCCCGCGAGGAGCCTGTCAACATCCCTTTTCCAAACCCTTACCAGTATATTTCCTCCGTGGACTACAACCCCAGAGACAACCAGCTTTATGTCTGGAACAACTATAATGTGTTGCGTTACCCTCTAGAATTTGGACCACCAGACCCCACCACGGGTAAGAAGCAATCCCAGAGAAATCAAAAAGCAGAAAGCATCTTTCATATCATGTTGCCAGCAATATTGGATTCATAAATTGGTGGATAACTAGGTTGTCACAAAAGTTTGTATGTTTCCCCGCAAATTATACTTCGGCCATAAGCTGTTTAATATTTTCTGACATGAAACTATAATGGGTGAACATTAGACAAGTAAGCAGTGTTATTGTAAGACTATTCCTACAACAGATGGCTTGATTGAATGATCTTTAGAAAAGTTTATATTGGGTACAAAATTAACATCTGAAAGAGCTGTGAAATCTTACCTTGCCGATAGCTGAAAGTATTATCACTTGACAATTGAAATAAAAATTTCTCTCGACACAGATGTTACAGGGAATATTATGAGTAGGAATATTGTGTGTGTATTACAGCCAATACAATGTTCTCTCTCTGAAGATATTACTTTAGTTGCAAATTGACAGATTTGGTTCACTAGTATATATATATATATATATATATATATATAT